>WNWK01020050.1:0-36610 GCA_009830355.1 Cherax destructor | reverse complement strand
CTAATACACATAACTGGCAAGTCTAATATTTTTGCACAAGTGTGCTGATATTATTTATACCATTTTTACAATGATTCAGTTGATACATAACAGTAAATCTTCTTTTTTTTGTGAGAATAAAAATTCAAAATAGAAAGCAAAAGTAATGTAAGAGGGGCCGGGAGACGTGACTAATGAACAGAAAGTTTTTTTTGGGCCCAGGAATGTCCCTTTGTTTTTTGGTTTTTTAAAATTGGCATCGTTTGAAATTTGTGTGAAATTGGCCAAATTGTCATTTTCTGACCACTATTTTGGGTAGTTGAAATTGGTAAATAGGTGGTTTCTTGTACTTATCGATAGAAAAAATAGTTCTAGCGAAATAGCTATGATTTTAGTGGACTGGAACATTAAATTGGGCCCAAAAAATGGGGCTCAAAGTGGGTGAAATCGCCGATTCAAACATTTCGAGCCCGATAACCCGGAGCATAATTCCGTAAGTTTTCATTCAAATTTCAAACTTTTGGGGTCTTTTTGATCGGAAAAAGATTCTCTATCATTTCATAAGATTTTTTTTTTTTTCCAAAAAATTTTTTGACCCTGAGAACATGTTTCCGAAAGGCCTGTCGACCCTAAAAGGGGTTAAGGGTTAAAGGTCTGGAATTCTTGGTGCAATAAAAATAATGGATTCATTTAAAGTCACCTGGTGCATTACTGTGAAGAAGAAAGGTGAACCATCTTTTGTGGTCTTCAGATTCAGATTACAGTGGACCCTCGGCCATTGGCCGTAATCCGTTCAGAATTTCGGCCTAAGACCGAAATGGCCTATAACCAAAATAATATTTCCCATAAGAATTAATGTAAATACAGTGGTCCTCGGTTTTAGCGAAAATTTGTTCAAAGCTGCTCAAGTGAAATTACCAAACGACAATTTACTTCCTTAAGAAATAATGTCACGTAGGTTAGTCTATTTCAGACCCCAAAAATACACTTGCAACAGCACTTACGAAATACGCTACATAAATGTTCGAGTTTGGAGATGCACAAAAACCGAGGGACCACTGTACAGTGGTCCCCCGAGTTTTGTACACCCCGGAAATCGTACAGTTATGTAAGTATAATATTGTAAGTGCTTGTGGAAGTGTATTTTTGGGGGTCTGAAATATATAGTAGGTTGGTAGACAGCAACCACCCAGGAGGTACTACCGTCCTGCCAGGTGACTGTGAAACAGAAACCTGAAACTGTTTTATGATGGTAGGATTGCTGGTGTCTTTTTTCTGTCTCATAAACACGCTGGATAACAGGTATATCTAGCTACTTCTACTTACACTTTAGGTCACACTACACTGGCATACACATGCATATATATACATACACACATCTAGGTTTTTCTTCTTTTTCTTAATAGCTCTTGTTCTTTTTATTTTCTCTATTGTCCATGGGGAAGTGGAAAAGAATCTTGTTATGTTATTTTCCCTTATTTATCATCAAGGTTCAACATGTACTAGCATAGGGTATTTACTTAAAAGGTCTTAGGGTAAAAGGAGGACAATATTAGGCTATAAGATACTTACTCAGGTTAGCTGCTGCATCTGAAAACTTAATTCTTTTTCATTCCTCTTAAAGGTTATTTAAACCAACATTATAAAAATAGAGCTATATTAAGAAGTATATACATATAATATACAGGTCTCCACTCCTAAACATATAATCAGCCTTTCCCAAAGCACATGGCTCAGCTGCCACCTTCAACTCTCTCTTTCTCAACATTTCTTAACCCTCCAGTGTCTTGATACACTGAAGATCACAGAATGTCATGGTAACATCGATCTACAACCCTTCCCATTACCTTTTGGGCACTCATTCAGCCCTGAAGCCAAGATAAGATAAGCACCAACAACAACAGCTCTCTCTAGCCGCCATTGTTCTTCCTGGAAGGGATTGTGGGAAGCCAGCATCTCTCTAAGCTCCTCCCCCTCAAAATATCCACATCACTTTGCATCCTCTCAACATCTCTTAAGTTATTACAATGAGACATGCAACTTAATATATTTACTTAATTAAATGTGTGCATTATTTATATAACCTATTATATTGAGAGATCAGGTAATTCAGCTTTTAAGCTTTTAAGACTGGCCAAGACTTAAACTCTCAACTAAGCAGTACTCCTGATTAATTCAATATAACTAGGCATTCATGTTATTTAATTACAACAATACATGCTGGGTTCCATAGCCCCCATAACAAGTCCATAATACCCCATAACAAATCTTTCCTCCGTAAGCCATGCGTGTCGTATGAGGCGACTAAGATGCCGGGAGCAATGGGCTAGTAACCCCTTCTCCTGTAAAAATCCACTAAAAACGAGAAGAAGAAAAACTTTATAAAATTGGGTTGTCTGAATGTGCGTGGATGTAGTGCGGATGATAAGAAAGAGATGATTGCCGATGTTATGAATGAAAAGAAGTTGGATGTCCTGGCCCTAAGCGAAACAAAGCTGAAGGGGGTAGGCGAGTTTCAGTGGGGAGAAATAAATGGGATTATGTCAGGAGTATCTGAGAGAGTTAGAGCTAAGGAAGGGGTAGCAATAATGTTGAAGGATCAGTTATGGAAGGAAAAGAGGGAATATAAATGTGTAAATTCAAGGATTATGTGGATTAAAATAAGGGTCGGATGCGAAAAGTGGGTCATAATAAGCGTGTATGCACCTGGAGAAGAGAGGAGTGTAGGAGAGAGAGAGATTTTGGGAAATGTTAAGTGAATGTATAGGAACTTTTGAACCAAATGAGAGTAATTGTGGTAGGGGACCTAAATGCTAAAGTGGGAGAAACATGCAGAGAGGGTGTAGTAGGTAAGTTTGGGGTGCCAGGTGTAAATGATAATGGGAGCCCTTTGATTGAACTTTGTATAGAAAGGGGTTTAGTTATAGGTAATACATATTTTAAGAAAAAGAGGATAAATAAGTACACAAGATATGATGTAGGGCGTAATGACAGTAGTTTGTTGGACTATGTATTGGTAGATAAAAGACTGTTGAGTAGACTTCAGGATGTACATGTTTATAGAGGGGCTACAGATATATCAGATCACTTTTTAGTTATAGCTACAGTGGGAGTAAAGGTAGATGGGATACAAGGAAAATAGAATCAGTAAGTAAAGAGAGGTGAAGGTTTATAAACTAAAAGAGGAGGCAGTTAGGGTAAGATATAAACAACTATTGGAGGATAGATGGGCTAGTGAGTGTAGGCAATGGGGTCGAAAATGTATGGGGTAGATTTAAAAATGTAGTGTTAGAGTGTTCAGCAGAAGTTTGTGGTTACAGGCAAGTGGGTGCGGGAGGGAAGAGGAGCGATTGGTGGAATGATGATGTAAAGAGAGTAGTAAGGGAGAAAAGTTAGCATATGAGAGGTTTTACAAAGTAGAAGTGATGCAAGGAGGGAAGAGTATATGGAGAGAAAAAGAGAGGTTAAAAGAGTGGTGAAGCAATGTAAAAGAGAGCAGATGAGAGAGTGGGTGAGATGTTATCAGCAAATTTTGTTGAAAATAAGAAAAGTTTTGGAATGAGATTAATAAGTTGAGGAAGCCTAGAGAACAAATGGATTTGACAGTTAAAAATAGGAGAGGAGAGTTATTAAATGGAGAGTTAGAGGTATCGGGAAGATGGAGAGAATATTTTGAGGATTTGTTAAATGTTGATGAAGACAGGGAAGCTGTGATTTCGTGTGTAGGGCAGGAGGAATAACATCTTGTAGGAGTGTGGAAGAGCCAGTTGTGGGTGTAGGGAAGTTCGTGAGGCAGTGGGTAGAATGAAAGGGGTAAGGCAGCTGGGATTGATGGGATAAAGATAGAAATGTTAAAAGCAGGTGGGGATATAATTTTGGAGTGGTTGGTGCTATTATTTAATAAATGTATGGAAGAGGGTAAGGTACCTAGGATTGGCAGAGAGCTGTATTGTTCCTTTGTATAAAGGCAAAGGGGACAAAAGAGAGTGCAAAATTATAGGGGAATAAGTCTGTTGAGTGTACCTGGTAAAGTGTATGGTAGAGTTATTATTGAAAGAATTAAGAGTAAAACAGAAAGCAGGATAGCAGATGAACAAGGGGCTTTAGGAAAGGTAGGGGGTGTGTAGACCAAGTGTTTACAGTGAAACATATAGGTGAACAGTATTTGGATAAGGGTAAAGATGTTTTTGTGGCATTTATGGATTTGGAAAAGGCGTATGATAGGGTAGATAGGGGGCAATGTGGCAGATGTTGCAGGTGTATGGAATAGGAGGAAGGTTACTGAAAGCAGTGAAGAGTTTTTATGAGGATAGTGAGGCTCAGGTTAGAGTGTGTAGGAGGGAAGGGGACTATTTCCCAGTAAAAGTGGGCCTTAGACAAGGATGTGTGATGTCACCGTGGTTGTTCAATATATTTATAGATGGGGTTGTAAGAGAAGTGAATGCGAGGGTCTTGGTAAGAGGTGTTGGGCTAAAAGATAAAGCAAATACAAAGTGGAGTTGTCACAGTTGCTTTTTGCTGATGACACTGTGCTTTTGGGAGATTCTGAAAAGAAGCTGCAGAGGTTGGTGGATGAATTTGGTAGGGTGTGTAAAAGAAGAAAATTGAAAGTGAATATAGGAAAGAGTAAGGTGATGAGGATAACAAAAAGAATAGGTGACGAAAGATTGGATATCAGATTGGAGGGAGAGAGTATGGAGGAGGTGAATGTATTCAGATATTTGGGAGTGGACATGTCGGCGGATGGGTCTATGAAGGATGAGGTGAATCATAGAATTGATGAGGGAAAAGGGTGAGTGGAGCACTTCGGAGTCTGTGGAGACAAAGAACCTTGTCCATGGAAGTAAAGAGGGAATGTATGAGAGTATAGTTATACCAACGCTCTTATATGGGTGTGAAGCATGGGTGATGAATGTTGCAACGAGGAGAAGGCTGGAGGCAGTGGAGATGTCATGTCTGAGGTCAATGTGTGGTGTGAATATAATGCAGAGAATTCGGAGTTTGGAAATTAGGAGGAGGTGCGGGATTACCAAAACGATTGTCCAGAGAGCTGAGGAGGGGTTGTTGAGATGGTTTGGACATGTAGAGAGAATGGAACGAGACAGAGTGACTTCGAGAGTGTATAAATCTGTAGTGGAGGAACGCGGGGTAGGGGTCTGGCTAGGAAAGGTTGGAGGAGGGGTAAAGGAAGTTTTGTGTGCGAGGGCTTGGACTTCCAGCAAGCATGTGTGAGCGTATTTGATAGGAGTGAATGGAGGCATATGGTTTTTAATACTTGACGTGCTGTTGGAGTGAGAGCAAAGTAACATTTATGAAGGGATTCAGGGAAACCGGCAGGCCGGACTTGAGTTCTGGACATGGGAAGTACAGTGCCGGCACTCTGAAGGAGGGGTGTTAATGTTGCAGTTTTATAACTGTAGTGTAAAGCACCCTTCTGGCAAGACAGTGATGGAGTGAATGATGATGAAAGTTTTTCTTTTTCGGGCCACCCTGCCTTGGTGGGAATCGGCCGATGTGTTAATAAAAAAAAAAAAAAAAAAAAACGTGACATTATTCCTTAAGGGAGTAAATTCGTTCGGTAATGGCACTTGAGCAGGCTTCTGGAATGAAGTTTTTACGTTACTCGGGGGTCCACTGTACAAAACAATGCGAACTAAATAAAATGACTAAAGAAATGGATAAATGAACATTTAAATCACTATTACATACAGTGAACCCTCGTTTTTCGTAATTAATTCGTTCCAGAGTGTGACTAATGGCGAAATTGACAATTTGCAAATCCATTTTCCCTATAAGAAATAATGTAAATCCAATTAATCCATTCCAGACACCCAGAAGTATTAAAACAAAAAAATTTTTGACATGAAATATAGATGTACATACACAGAAAACAATGAGACATGAAGAATAAAACAATAACATGACACTTACCTTTATTGAAGACTTGTTGAAGACGGGAGGAGGGGAGAGGATGGAGGAGTTACAATTGTTTGGAAGGGGAATCCCTTTCCATAAAGACTTCAGGTACCAAATCCTTTTCTGGGGTTACTACCCTTCTTTGTTTTTTAATGCCACTAGGACCAGCTTGAGAGTCACTACACACCTGTGGCACTAAATATCTGTCCAGAGAGCTCTGTTTCTGGCGTCTCTTTTCCCTAAAATGGGACACAAGATTGTCATTGAACATGTCACAGACACTTCCTGTAACAGCTTTGGCAGGGTGATGTTGCTCCATAAATGATTGCATCTCACTCCACTTTGGACAAATGTCCTTAATCTTTGAAGAAGGTACCATCTGTCTCTCTTCCTCCTCCTGTGAAGCAGCAATTTCCTGAGCTGTGCTCTGTTGCTGTTGCAGATGAAGGTCTTACAGCTCTTCAGTAGTTAGTTCTTCATTGTGGTCCTCCACCAACTCTTCCACATCCTTGCCACTCAAATCCAACCCCATGGAATTCCCTGAGGAGCCAACTGGCATTGGCTCCTCAGGGTCAGCCCCAAACCCTTCAAAATCCTTCTCTTGGACACAATCTGGCCACAATTTTCTCCAAGCAGAGTTCAAAGTCCTGGAAGTCACTCTCTATAAGGTTCATACAATGGAGGATATTGATCTTTCCAAAACTCTTTTTGGGTCAATTCAGTGTCTGAGGTTATGTCAAAGCACCTTTGAAACATTGCTTTGGTGTACATTTTTTTGAAGTTTGAAATGATATGCTGGTCCATGGGCTGGATGAGAGGAGTGGTATTAGCCCTTTCAGAATCCATGCCATAGTTCTATGGCTTTGAGTTAAGGGTCCAAACCGTAGTTCTATGCCTTGAGCTCAGCTCACTCAGAAAAGCTGTGAGCGGTAAAATTGGGCCTAGATATGAGAGAATACATCTATGTGGTAAGTGTGCACCACATAAAACAAATCCTGAAGCACACAGTGCTTAATGAGAGAAAAAAAACTGAGACCGTAATTTTTATTAAAACAGCGACTTTGCAGTGTTTTTTTGTATACTTTTTATTGATTTATTTGCTATTTCTTGGTCTCTTTTGATACAATGGAAGATATATTATAGAAAGAGATGATTTTGATTGATTTTAGTACAGAAAATGGCTTGAAACTGAGCTCAAAGTAGCGGAAATGTTAAATTTTTGCCGATGTTCAAGAGTAAACAAATGACCTCACACATCTAATACGCGCCAGCTAGTGGGTCTAATATACGTTCACAAATGTGGTTATATTATTTGTACAATTATTACAATATTGCATAACTGTAAATCTTCCATTTTTTGGTTTGAATAAAAATTCATTATGTGAATAAAAAATAAAAATGGAATTAATTGATAAAGACTGACAACGTAACTAATGAACAAAGGAAATGTTAGTTTAGTGCCAGGAATGCCTGCATTGTTTATTCTGTACCCTATTTTGAAATTGGAATATTTTGAACTTTGAGTTAAACTGGCTAAATTAACAATTTCCGATCACTTTATTTTGTAGTTGAAACAGTTGACTGGGCAATTTCTTGTGCTCAATCAATAGAATAGAAGTAATACTAGTTAAATAGCTAAGAATTTGGTTGACTGGAATAATGTAATTGGCCTAAAATGGGAGTCAAAGTCAGCAAAATCGCCGAATCCGTAAATAACGCTGACGCATCAAAATTCGCAAAGCATAATTTCGTAAATTTTCCATTAAATTTTGTATGTTTTGTTTTATTATCTTCAGAAAAAGATTCTCTACCATTTCATAAGAAAAAATAAGATTTTTTTTTTTTTTTAAATTTGGCCTCTGGACCCTGAAAGGGTTAGGGGGCAAGAACTTCACTGTGATGAAATGAAACTCCTTCACCATTTGCAAGTCTCGAGGATGAGCAGGAGCATTGTCCAATACCAGGAGGCACTTGAGTTCCAATTTATTTTCCAGGAGGTATTTCTTCACACTGGGGCCAAACACTTCATTGAACCAATCAAGGAAAATTTCGCTCGTGACCCATGCCTTACTGTTAGCCTTCCCCATCACACACAAATTAGCCTTGCTGACACTGTTTTTCTTGAACACTCTGGGATTTTTAGAGTGATACACCAGTGAAGGTTTCACTTTGAAATCCCCTCTAGCATTACTACAAAACATGAGAGTAACATCCCATAGCACTAACATCCCATATCGTAAAAATCTTTGAGAGGGTTCTAAGAAGCAAGATCGCCAACCACCTAGATACCCATCAGTTACACAACCCAGGGCAACATGGGTTTAGAGAAGGTCGCTCCTGCCTGTCCCAGCTCCTGGACCACTATGACAGGGTCCTGGATGCTGTTGAGGATAAACAAAATACAGATGTAGTATACACAGACTTTGCAAAAGCTTTCGATAAGTGTGACCATGGCGTAATAGCACACAAAATGTGTGATAAAGGAATAACAGGAAAAGTTGGTAGATGGATCTATAACTTCCTGACAAATAGAACACAAAGAGTAATAGTAAACAGAGTAAAGTCCCAGGCAGCCACGGTGAAAAGCTCTGTTCCACAAGGCACAGTACTTGCTCCCATTCTATTCCTCATCCTCATTTCTGACATAGACAGAGATGTAGCCATAGCGCCGTGTCTTCCTTTGCGTATGCCACTCGGATTGCCATGGCAGTGACCTCCATTGAAGACACTGCAAAACTCCAAGTGGACATCAACCAAATCTTCAAATGGGCCACTCAAAACAATATGAAGTTCAACGAGGAGAAATTTCATCTACTCAGATATGGAAAACTTGAGGAAATAAAAAATGTATCAAGGTATACGACAAATTCTAACCATACAATAGAGCAAAAAAGAAATGTGAAGGACTTGTGAGTGATAATGTCAGAGGATCTCCCCTTTAAAGACCACAACAATGTATCTACCTCATCGGCTAGGAAAATGATAGGATGGATAATGAGAACCTTCAAAACTAGGGATGCCAAACTCATGATGACACTCTTCAAATCACTTGTTCTCTCTAGGCTGGAATACTGTTGTACACTAACAGGCCCCTTCAAGTCTGGCAACATTGCAGACCTGGAGAGTGTACAAAAAACTTTTACAGCACACATAAGTATGATAAAGCACCTAAATTACTGGAAACAGTTGAAGGTCCTTCATCTGTATTCCCTGGAATGCAGGTGAGAGAGATACATGATTATATACACTTGGAAAATCCTAGAGGGATTAGTACCAAACTTGTACATGAAAATCACTCCCTATGAAAGCAAAAGACTCGGCAGGAGATGCAACATTCCCCCGATGAAAAGCAGGGGCACCACGAGTTCACTGAGAGAACACCATAAGTGTCTGGGGCCCAAGACTGTTCAATTGCCTCCCAGCATACATTAGGGGGATTACCAATAGACCCCTGGCTGTCTTCAAGAAGGCACTGGACAGGCACCTAAAGTCAGTACCTGACCAACCGGGCTGTGGTTCATACCTCAGTTTGCGTGCGGCCGGCAGTAACATCCTGGTTGATAAGACCCTGATCCACCATGAGGCCTGGTCTCAGACCTAGCCGCGGGGGCGTTGACCCCCAAAACCCTCTCCCGGTAACTCCAGGTAAGCCTGTCTTTCATAGGCTTGTGTCCTGGCAGTGCCTTTTCCTCCTCCGTGATGTAGGTCCTGTTTGGCATTTTCTTCCAAAAGAGGCCTGTTTCATCACAATTGAACACTTGTTGGGGTTTGAATTATTCATCGTCTATGTACCCCTTGAATTCCTGCACATATTTTTCAGTTGCACATTTGTCAGAATTGGCAGCCTCACCATGCCTTACTACACTGTGTATGCCACTATGCTTCTTAAATCTCTTAAACCAGCCTTTGCTGGCCTTAAATTCACTCACATCAGCACTCGTTGCAGGCATTTTCTTTACGAGATCGTCATGCAACTGCCTTGCCTTTTCACAAATTATAGACTGTGTAATACTATCTCCTGCTAATAGTTTGTCATTGATCTATACCAACAATAACCTCTCCACTTCTTCGAGTATTTTTTATCTCATTTTTGTGAGCATATTGACCCCTCTCGCAACAACAGCTTCCTTGATTTCCTTTTTCTTGCCCACGATGGAAGCGATGGTTGTATGAGGTTTCCCATACAACCTGGCAAGCTCCGCCACACGCACACCACTTTCATATTTTGCAATGATCTCTTTCTTGAGTTCTATCATGTTTCTGACCTTCTTAACCAAAGGGCTGGCACTATGAGCTTTCTTTGGGCCCATGGTGGCTTATTTAGCAGTTGCAAGCACTAAAACGAATGGAATATAACATATGAACGCGTTGGGTGATGGTCACTCTCTGATAAACAATGCCACACTGTCTGTGGATGGTGTGTCGGGGCTGCTCGGGGCCGCTCGTACGCATTCGAGACGAATGACTATTTGCAAGTCAAACTACGATTCATGAGTCAATATTTTAATGAAAAAACGTTACGATTATTGAAAATTACGAATTGCAATGACTATGAAATACGAGGGTCCACTGTACCTTTATTGAAGGCAGGAGGAGAGTATTGTTTGGAGACAAAACAAAATACTCCTTCAATATGATGCCAATATCAACTCTATACGGCTTATTTATGTATCACAATTCATCTAATATGACATAATAAAGAATATAAATAACATAGAAACCTCATATACACTCTAGAATGAATAAAATGTCATTATGTATGTGGCTAGTGGTGACGACAGCAGGAGTTTGTTTGGAGATAGGACAGGATAGTCCTTCAGTATGACACTAATATCAACACTACAGCTTATTTATCTATCACAATTTATCTAATATGACATAATAAGCAATATTAATAACTTAGAAAATGACATACAGTGGACCCCCGAGTTTTGTAAGGCTCATATTTCGTAAAAATCGTGTTTCGTAAGCTTTTTTCGATTTCGTGTATCGTAAACTGGCTCGTGTTTCGTAACGTATTAGACCTGTCTGCCTGCTCCACGCCTGCGCAGGACGCCCACCAGTGAAGCGTTGTTTACCATTGAGAGAACATTACCCAGCGCGCTCTTTCAAACATTCACAATACATTTGGTGTCTTTTTTGGTGGTTTAGTGATTGTCACTGTGAGATAAGTCACCATGGGTCCAAAGAAGCTTCCTAGTGGCACCCCTGTGGTAAAGAAAGTGAGGAACACCATCGAACTGAAGAAAGAGATTATAGAAAAATATGAGAGTGGCATACGTCTGAGTGATCTTGCCAGGATGTACAAGAAAACCCCATCTACTATCAGCTCTATCCTGGCAAAGAGAAATGAGATCAAGGAAGCTAATGTTGCAAAAGGGGTTGATATGTTAACGAAAAATAGATCGAAAACAGTGGATGAGGTTGAGAAGTTGTTGTTGGTGTGGATCAATGAAAAACAGAGAGCGGGTGATAGTATTTCCATGGCGATAATTTGTGAAAAGGCAAGGAAGTTGCATGCAGATCTTGTCAAGACAATGCCTGCAACCAGTGGTGAGGCGAGTGATTTTAAAGCCAGCAAAGGCTGGTTTGACAGGTTTAAGAAACGTAGTGGCATACACAGTGTTGTGAGACATGGTGAGGCAGCCAGCTCAGACAAACGTGCAGCTGAAAAGTTTGCGAGTGAATTTAAGGGGTTCGTAGAGGCTGAAGAATTCCTCCCCCAACAAGTGTTTAACTGTGATGAAACAGGCCTGTTTTGGAAGAAAATGCCCAACAGGACCTTCATTACTCAGGAGGAAAAGGCACAGCCAGGACACAAGCCTATGAAAGACAGGCTAACTCTTATGATGTGTGCCAATGCCAGTGGTGATTTTAAAGTGAAGCCTTTACTGGTGTATCACTATGAAAATCCCAGACCCTTCAAGAAACACAGTGTTGACAAGAATAATTTGTGTGTGCATTGGAAGGCTAACACCAAGGCATGGGTCACTACGGAGATTTTCAAGGAATGGGTGACTGGAGTGTTTGGCCCTAGTGTGAAGAAATACCTCCTGGAAAAGAAATTGGGACTCAAGTGCCTCCTGGTACTGGACAATGCTACTGCTCATCCTCAGACAAGTCATTCAGTAAGTCAAGTCAGTCAGTAAGTCAGTCAAGTCATTCAGTAAGTCAGTCAGTCAAGTCATTCAGTAAGTCAGTCAAGTCATTCAGTAAGTCAGTCAAGTCATTCAGTAAGTCAGTCAAGTCATTCAGTAAGTAAGTCGAGTCATTCAGTAAGTCAGTTGAGTCATTCAGTAAGTCAGTCGAGTCATTCAGTAAGTCAGTCGAGTCATTCAGTAAGTCAGTCGAGTCATTCAGTAAGTCAGTCGAGTCATTCAGTAAGTCAGTCGAGTCATTCAGTAAGTCAGTCGAGTCATTCAGTAAGTCAGTCGAGTCATTCAGTAAGTCAGTTGAGTCATTCAGTAAGTCAGTCGAGTCATTCAGTAAGTCAGTCGAGTCATTCAGTAAGTCAGTTGAGTCAGTCAGTAAGTCAGTCGAGTCATTCAGTAAGTCAAGTCAGTAAGTCATTCAGTAAGTCAGTAAGTCATTCAGTAAGTCAGTCAGTCAAGTCATTCAGTAAGTCAGTCAAGTCATTCAGTAAGTCAGTCAAGTCATTCAGTAAGTCAGTCGAGTCATTCAGTAAGTCAGTCGAGTCATTCAGTAAGTCAGTCGAGTCATTCAGTAAGTCAGTCGAGTCATTCAGTAAGTCAGTCGAGTCATTCAGTAGGTCAGTCGAGTCATTCAGTAAGTCAATCGAGTCATTCAGTAAGTCAGTCGAGTCATTCAGTAAGTCAGTCGAGTCATTCAGTAAGTCAGTCGAGTCATTCAGTAAGTCATTCAGTAAGTCAGTCGAGTCATTCAGTAAGTCATTCAGTAAGTCAGTTAAGTCATTCAGTAAGTCAGTGAAGTCATTCAGTAAGTCAGTCAAGTCATTCAGTAAGTCAGTCAAGTCATTCAGTAAGTCAGTCAAGTCATTCAGTAAGTCAGTCAAGTCATTCAGTCAATCAAGTGATTCGGTCAGTCAAGTCAGTCATTCAGTCAAGTCAGTAAGTCATTCAATCAGTAAGTCATTCAGTAAGTCTGTCATTCAGTAAGTCAGTCATTCAGTAAGTCAGTCATTCAGTAAGTGTCATTCAGTAAGTCAGTCATTCAGTAAGTCAGTCATTCAGTAAGTCAGTAACACAAACTTATGTTTACCTCTTTTTATGTGTACAGTGGACCCTCGGTTAACGAAAGGTCCTGTTAACGAAAGTTTCGGAAAACGTAAGCTTTTTTCGGAATCGGTTAGCGAAAAAGTCCTCGGTTACCGAAAGGTATTAGACGCGTCCGCCTGCTCCGCGCAAGCGCAGGACGCCAGTGAAGCGTTGTTTACCATTGAGAGAACATTACCCAGCGCGCTCTTTCAAAGATTCACAATATATTTGGTGTATTTTTTGGTGGTTTTAGTTATTGCCACTGTGAAATAAGTCACCATGAGTCCAAAGAAGCTTCCTAGTGGCACCCCTGGGGTAAAGAGAGTGAGGAACACCATCGAACTGAAGAAGGAAATCATAGAAAAATATGAGAGTGGTGTACGTCTGAGTGATCTTGCCAGGATGTACAAGAAAACTCCATCTACTATCGGCACTATCCTGGCACAGAGAAATGAGATCAAGAAAGCTAATGTTGAAAAAGGGGTTAATTTGTTAACGAAACAAAGATCGAAAACAGTGGATGAGGTTGAGAAGTTGTTGTTGGTGTGGATCCATGAAAAACAGAGAGCGGGTGATAGTATTTCTATGGCGATAATTTGTGAAAAGGCAAGGAAGTTGCACGCAGATCTTGTGAAGACAATGCCTGCAACCAGTGGTGAGGAGAGTGATTTTAAAGCCAGCAAAGGCTGGTTTGAGAAGTTTAAGAAACGTAGTGTCATACACAATGTTGTGAGGCATGGTGAGGCAGCCAGCTCAGACAAACGTGCAGCTGAAAAATTTGTGCACGAATTCAAGGGGTTCGTAGAGGCTGAACAATTCCTCCCCCAACAAGTGTTTAATTGTGATGAAACAGGCCTGTTTTGGAAGAAAATGCCCAACAGGACCTACATTACTCAGGAGGAAAAGGCACAGCCAGGACACAAGCCTATGAAAGACAGGCTAACTCTTATGATGTGTGCCAATGCCAGTGGTGATTTTAAAGTGAAGCCTTTACTGGTGCATCACGCAGAAAATCCCAGACCCTTCAGGAAACACGGTGTTGACAAGAATAAATTGTGTGTGCATTGGAAAGCTAACACCAAGGCATGGGTCACTACGGAGATTTTCAAGGAATGGATGACTGGAGTGTTTGGCCCTAGTGTGAAGAAATACCTCCTGGAAAATAAATTGCCACTCAAGTGCCTCCTGCTACTGGACAATGCTCCTGCTCATCCTCACAACTTGCAAGAGTTGTTGCCTGACAACATAAATTTCATCAAAGTGAAGTTCTTGCCTCCTAACACCACTCCTCTCCTCCAGCCCATGGACCAGCAGGTCATTTCCAACTTCAAGAAACTGTACACCAAAGCACTGTTTCAGAGGTGCTTTAATATGACCAATGACTCTGAATTGACCCTAAGAGAGTTCTGGAAAGAACACCTCAATATCGTGCATTGCATAGGCCTTATAGGTAAGGCTTGGGAGGAAGTGACTTCCAGGACTCTGAACTCTGCTTGGAGACCACTGTGGCCGGATTGTGTCCAAGAGAGGAATTTTGAAGGATTTGAGGCTGACCCTGACCCTGACGACCCTGTGCCTGTTGTGGAACATGTTGTGGAAGATATTGTGGAATTGGGGAACAGCCTGGGGTTGGAGGTGAGTGGTGAGGATGTGGAAGAGTTGGTGGAGGAGCACAGGGTAGAGCTAACAACTGAAGAGCTGCAAGAGCTTCATCTGGAACAGCAACAGACCACAGCTGAGGTTATTGCTTCACAGGAAGAGAGAGAGAGATAAGGAGGTGCCTTCTTCAGTGCTTAAGGAGATGTGTACAAAGTGGAATGAGTTGCAGACATTTGTTGAAAGATACCACTCTGAGCAAGCTGAAATGAGCCTTCTGTGCAACCACTTCAGTGACAGAGCCATGTTGTACTTCAGAAAAGTGTTGAAGAGTCGCCAGAAACAGAGGACTGTAGACAGCTACTTCACCAGGCAGGGGTCTAGTGACTCTCAAGCTGGTCCTAGTGGCATTAAAAGACCAAGAAGGAAGTAACCCCAGAGAGGGACTTGTCACCTGAAGTCCTTTTGGAGGGGGATTCCCCTTCCAACCACTAACACCTGCTCCAATCATCATATACATATCTTCCAGATGCCTGCAAGTCTCTTCAATAAAGGTAAGTAAATGTTATTTTTTTTTATTTTGAGTGATTATTTTTTTGTGGAACGAATTAATTGTATTTACATTATTTCTTATGGGAAATAAGGTTTCAGATAACGAAAGATTCAGATTAAGTAATAGCTCCTGGAACGGATTAATTTCGTTAACCGAGGGTCCACTGTACAAAGTAACACTTCATTATGGCCAAAGGTTATGTCTTGTCTAATATCTTTGTTTTCTTCATTAATTTTAAGACATAAATGCTTATACACCGAACCCCCGAGTTTCGGTCACCTCGGAAATCGTACAATTATGTAAGTGTAATATTGTAAGTGCTTTTGTAAGTGTATTTTTGGGGGTCTGAAATGGACTAACCTACTTGACATTATTCCTTAAGGGAGTAAATTAGTTCGGTAATGGCACTTGAGCAGCCTTCTGGAATGAATTATGACCGAAACTCGGGGGTCCACTGTACCTTTTCTTGCCACTTTGAGCAACACTGGTATGCCTACTGGGTGTCATGATTGCTTGGCAGATACAATATATAGCAATTAAAAGATCAAAACACAATTCACAATCACAAGCTTGTAGCAGAGAAAAGGGACTGTACGCGTATGAAGTATGAATGCTGGGATGGTGGGGTGGTGGCAGGGGCACGCTGGGAGGGGGGTGTGGGTGGGTGAGGGTTGCAGGGGAGGTGGTAGGTCTCCCCCATTGACTCAATGGCGTAACCCACCGCGGGTGACCGCGCGCTCAAAATTTTTTCCCCTTCCACGAACCATGTAAAGTTAATTTTACGTATTGTTACAATCATATTTCATCAGCATAAGAAATAAGAAATAAATGTGCCGCAATTCTTCAATCGTGCTATACCCAAATTGTGCCAAATACACTCATCTTAAATGACGGTCTACTGTATATTAGAATCACTGAAGAAGGCACATTCTCCCCTCTCAGCTCTTTACCAAAGGGCTGGCACTCTGAACTTTCTTTGGCCCCATGGTGGCTTATTTCAGTCACAATCAATAAACAAGCACCAAAATGAACAGATGAATGGATGAACATGCAGAGTATTCCTTATTGTGTACCGAGGTGGATGACATTTGTTCATGCAGAAAGCCTCTTAGTATGCATAGCATTTCAGGCAAACTTTAGGGAGGAAGGGTAAAAGTGTGGCGTCTCCGTTATTTATCGTCCGATTTTTTTTATTTTTTGTCACATATTTAGAAGCATGTAGTTAGAATGATTTGACAGAGTTTCAACAAGATCGGCCAACAAACAACTGAGAAAAAAAATAATTACTGATTTTGACATATGGCAGCTGGTACTTCCGGTCTGGCGGTACTAGCGGCACTGCGGACACTTCCCACTCGTAGAATACATGTTACCCGAATATCTGGTAAAATGAGTGAATGCATGATAGCTTGTCTTCATGCCAAAAAAAAATACATTTGGTACGCTTTTGACACTCACTAAAATATCTGCCTTTTTACCTCCCTTTCACAAAATGAACAATATTTGAGATATTCCAAATTTTGTTACACCAGATAAACAAACACACTTTGTTTTATGTTCCCTGTGAAAATCATTTCAATCTAATCATTAATAATGGATGGATGGCAAGCAATAGGTCAAAATCTTACTTTCGAGATAATCGCAGAAAAGCGCGCGAGCCTCATTTATGTTAAAAGATTCATTAAAATCTTGCTGTTTTGGGCTTTTTCTACGCCTTGTAAGTGATTTCTTATTGTTTCCCATGTTAAAATGCTGTTTTCTTTGAGTACGCCAGCGAGGCAATAGAGAAAACCGTATACAGTTATCCCTCCGTTTTCGTGTATCTCTGTTTTCGTGTATTTCAGTTTTCGTGTAGTTTTTTCGTGGAAAATTGCCCTCTGTTTTCGTGTGATTCCCTCCGTTTTCGTGCTCGCTCCGGAACCTGTCCACCAGTGCCGCGAACATACAAAGGCCGTAGGCCACCACCCACGCACCTCCCACGTACATTGCCACGCAGTCTAGCATTGTTTACGCTTGAGTGAACATCACCTCAGGAGTTTATACAAAACATTTATTAACAATTCATTGTTTTTGGGCCTTGATTATTGTGTGTGACTACTAAATAAGCTACCATGGGCCCAAAGAAAGCTCCTAGTGCCACTTCTTTGGTAAAGAAAGTGAGGAACACCATAGAACTGAAGAAAGAAATAATAGAAAAATATGATAGTGGTGTATGTATTGCCAAGCTCGCCAGGATATACAAGAAAGCCCCAACAACCATCGGTTCCATTGTGTTTAAGAGAAAAGCAATCACTGAAGCTAATGTTGCGAAAGGGGTGAATACAATAACCAAACAGAGATCACAAACAATAGAAAATATGGAGAAATTGTTGTTGCTGTGGATAAACCAAAAACTGCTAGTGGGTGATAGTGTTGTGCAATCCATCATACGTGAAAAAGCAAGGCAGTTGCATGCCGATCTTGTCAAGAAAATGCCTGGAACCAGTGATGTTGATGAATTTAAGGCCAGCAAAGGCTGGTTCGAAAATTTTAAGAGGGTGAGGGTACCAGTTCAGATAAAGATGGGGCTGAAAAATTTGTGCGCGACTTTAAAAAATATGTAGAGGCTGAAAATTTCAAACCCCAACAAGTGTTTAATTGTGACGAAACAGGCCTCTTTTGGAAGAAAATGCCAAGGAGGACCTACATCACGCAGGAGGAAAAGGCAATGCGAGGACACAAGCCTATGAAAGACAGGCTAACTCTAATGTTGTGTGGTAACGCTAGTGGGGATTTCAATGTGAAGCCTTTACTTGTGTATCACTCTGAAAATCCCAGAGTGTTCAGGAACTACAGTGTTGACAAGAGTAAATTGTGTGTGTTTTGGAAGTCTAATGTTAAGGCATGGGTCACTAAGGAAATTTTCCTGGAATGGTTTAATCAAGTATTTGGCCCCAGTGTGAAGAAATATCTATTGGAGAATAAATTGCCACTTAAGTGCCTCCTGGTAATGGACAATGCTCCTGGTCATCCTCAAGACTTGGACGACCAAATGTCTAAGGATTTCAAATTTGTAACAGTGAAGTTCTTGCCTCCTAACACCACTCCTCTCCTCCAGCCCATGGACCAGCAGGTCATTGCAAACTTCAAAAAACTGTACACCAAAGCAATGTTTCAAAGGTGTTTTGATGTGACCAATGACACTAAATTGACCCTAAAAGAGTTCTGGAAGGATCACTTCGATATCTTCCATTGCATAGGCCTTATAGATAAAGCTTGGCAGGGAGTGACCTCCAGGACGATGAACTCTGCTTGGAGAAAGTTGTGGCCAGATTGTGTCCCAGAGAGGGATTTTGAAGGGTTTGAAGCTAACCCTGAGGAGCCTATGGAAGTTGTGGAAAATATTGTGGAATTGGGGACTTCCATGGGGTTGGATGTGAATGGAGAGGATGTGGAAGAGTTATTGGAGGACCACAATGAAGATCTAACCACTGAAGAGCTGCAAGAGCTTGAGCTGCAACAACAACAAAACAGATCTGAGGAAATTGCTTCAGTTGAGGAAGAGAGATGTAAGGTGCCTTCGTCAGAGATTAAGGAGATTTGTGCAATGTGGAGTAGGGTGCAATCATTTGTGGAGGAACATCACCCTGACAAAGATGTTGCAATCCGTGCTGGCTACTTTTACAATGACAATTCCATGTCCCATTTTAGGGACATTTTAAAGAGCCGCCAGACACAGAGCTCTCTGGAGAGATATTTAGTGCCACAGGTGTGCAGTGACTCTCAAGCTGGTCCTAGTGGGATTAAAAGACAAAGAAGGGAAGTGACCCCAGATGAGGACTTGGTACCTAGAGTCCTTATGGAGGGGGATTCCCCTTCCAAAAATTAGGGTCTCTACCCTCTCCCCTCCTATCTCTCTTCCATCCAGCAACATCAGTCTTCAGTAAGGGTAAGTGCCACATTCATTTCATTCATTTGTGCATGTAAATCTATCTTTAAGGTCCCCCCAAAAAAAAATTTCCAAACTTCTGGGTTTCTGGAACGGATTAATTGAATTTCCATTATTTCTTATGGGGAAAATGGTTTCAGTTTTCGTGTTTTTCAGTTTTAGTGCCTCCCTCAGGAACGGATTAAACACGAAAACGGAGGGATGACTGTATTTATAAGCAGGAACATTGCTAGATCAATGTCTCCGATGACTTCACTCTTCGGTATATGACACTTATTATTATTTTGGCTGTCTTTATTATTTATCTTATATATCTTATGTCTGATATCATTATTGAATAAATGTTATAAGCAGATAAAGTGTATTAGTAATAATAACGTCAGTATAAAGACATTTGTTGGGAGTATCAAACCGCTGATCATGCAACTATCGTCCTTGGCTGCCTCTTGACTCCTCCCACCTCTGCTATAAGCCCCTCCCACCTCTGCAGTAAGCCAATAAGCAGCTCCAACACTGTATTATGATGTTGAGTGGTAAATTTAGTGTATTGGAAAGAAATAGAGAGAAAATTAAACAACAAAATAAAACAAAATAAAAAATTCATGTCGCGCAGTCACAAACTATTTTACCTTGCGCGTCGTAAGATAATATGTTTCAAATAGCTATAATTTGATTTAGAAATGTTGTATTAAAATGGGATTTTTTCCAAAATGTTGCCAGATTCTTAAACTATTTTTCTGTCAACAAAACTAATTATCCATATTTTTCAATTATTTTCGTACTCCACCAAAAATTTTCCTACCCTCCTCCCTTTAGACTAATAAGGCAATAACTAATTGATTGCCTCTTAAGTGGTCATAAATTTAGGAATTACTATGAATGCAAAAGAACTGAGTAGTATATTAATACATTCTGCATAACAGGGACAGTTTTCTCTTGCTTAGCGAAGTATATTCCACACAGCATTATCCAGAACAATCATATTTTATCAGCATTAAACGCCTGCTCAGTACACAAATACCCACATTCACGAGAAAGAAACACGACGTTTCAGTCTGACTGAAACTTCATCATGAGTTCCTTTTTCATATGTGCATGTTATTTGTGTATTGTTCCAGTCACGGTATTGTGCCATTTTATTCTTCGTCTGCTCGTGTTTGTAGCCAATTTCAGAAATAATTTTTGCTATCTCAGCCGGGAACTGCTTTGAGGCAGCACGATGATCATCCCACATAATTTTATATTGTTGCACACACTGCACATTCTATAGCAGTTAAGGCATCCAGAATTAAATGTGGACTGATTATCAAACTTTCCTTCCTTCTCACACACTGTTTTATACTTTGACATGGATTTTTTTTCCTAATAATAAGGCCATCAAAATGAATATACTGTACATCTTTTTTTTTCACATGTTTAGCAAACTTTCTTCTTTGTTTAGGTGTAATGATATATTTCTTATTCATTTCACCCGGTCACATTGAGGATTATTTATTGTGCAAGTCGTTATCTTCCCCACATTGTCTAGAATTGAGCAAATCATTGATTGAGTCATAGCTCCTGGTGGGGCCAGGAGCTATGACTCAACCCCTGCAACCACATACAGTGGTACCTCGAGTTACGATATTTTTTCGTTCGAGAATGCTGTTCAAGTGCCATTACCAAGCGAATTTATCCCCATAAGGAATAATGTAAAATAGACTAGTCCTTTTACACCCCCAAAAATATACTTACAAAAGCATTTAAAAAAATAAACTTACATAAAAGAGCGATTTTGGGGACCATCGTAACTCGAGGTACCACTGTATTTGTAAATACCAAACACTTGTGCCATCCCCATGATACAAGCACCATCCTTCAATATTTCAAATACATCCAGTTTTTTAACCCTTTCAGGGTTGGTGCTGTGCTAGTACTCGTAAATTCTAGCACCCTCAAATCAAGTGGGAAAAAGCTGGTAGGCCTACATGTGAGAGAATGGATCTCCATGGTCAATGTGCGAAGTAGGAAAAAAATCATGGACCCAGTGGTGCATTGTGGGAATGCCATTTTAGTAGGCCTTGTTATAACACTAGACACAGATCACTCTCGATGTTCCCGTGTCCACCTAACACTATGTAAAAACTCAATGCACATAAAGGCACGAAAATTTGGAATTCATTACCTGTCATTGCCAAAGAAACCCTACCTGTACCCCAATTCAAAACGATGCTAAAAAACCACCTTCTCACCCAAAGATAATTGCTCCATATCAACCATTCCCAGCAAAGTAGAATAATCACTTAACGTAAAACCTGACTTTAAAGTCAATGTAATGTATGAATGAACGATTGAATGAATGAATGTAAAACCTGTTATGAATAATACTTACTTAGCTAATTATTCCCAACACTTATATTATAATGACCACGTAAACTAACTGCAATGCAACTAATTGTTTTAAATTGTTATCTCACTCAATTAGTTCCATTGCTGCAATAAATTGCTACAATTAATTGATATGTTCAACTTATATTCAAACTTTAAAACTTAGATAAGCAACTTTACTTATTTTATAAATTATCAACCATAACTTTTTATTATTTTATTATTACAATTGCTTTAATTTGTTTAATCTGATTTAATTAATTTTATAATGAAGACAAAAGTACAAAACTATGTTCAAATTTCATAGCTTAAATACTCACCTTTACTCATTGTATACTATCTACAATAATTCTTACAATCTAGTTTTAAGTTAATTTTAAGTCTGCCCAAAATGCCCTGCATACTAGGGGCTTTTGGCATGTACACCTCATGTAATCTCAATAACCAAATGTAATTCTTTGTATCATGTCCAAATAAAAATTATTATTATTGTTATTATACAATGCCTCACGGTAAGAAACTCCTTACTCCTTGGCGAACTGGGACACTTTTGTTCCCAAGTGACAGTTCAAACACAGATATAAGTGTCAGTGAAAGTGACTTCCAAGGTTTTGAGGAGTTTGTGACCAAAACTAATGACCATAATAACAGTAATAGTGAGGAAAACCCAGATGACCCAGGACTCAGATGTGAGCAGTGGTGATGATAGTGATAGTGAATATGATCTCCAAGCTCTTGAAAACAGTTCCAGTAGCGAGAGTGAAGTGGAATATTCTCCAGTGAAGCGTCAGTACAGTATATACGATGCTATATGCGTTCTGGTAGTGTGCCACATGCTATTCCAAGGGTAAGGAGTACATCTCTGAGTACATCCCGTGACCTTACAACAGGCACAGATAGTGAAAATGAAGATGATATTGTTGCATTTGGGATGAAAAATGTGCATGCGGCATCAGGTGGTAGTGGTTATAGTGGTGCCAACCGTGAGGCGCCAGCAGTGGGCCATGCTGCTACCCATGCCGCTGAGTCAGCTGAGCTACAAAAAAGGCCACCTTCAACCACCCACCCACCCACCACACCAACCTCCACAACCCCCAATGGAAATAAGTCACTCTGACTTTTTTGGGTTATCCTAGGTTCTCTACACATATGCGGCTTTGTATGATAATCTATGTAAATGTATTTGTGTATACCTGAATAAACTTACTAACCACAATCTCCACAACCACAACCACCTGTAGACCAGCAGACCGCACCTGGGATTAGCAGCAAGGTGCCAATTTTGTTCCCAGTCCCTATTACTTTGATGAAAGTCAAAGTGAAATATACTGCCATCTTGTACACTTGGGAACAATGCCACTGAGCTGGAATGTTTCGAGTTATTCATTGACAAATCCCTGATGGAAATTATTGTCAGAGAAATCAACAATTACTTCGATTACACCATGGCAAACACAATACTTTCACCAAAATCACATCTACACCAGTGGGAAGAGGCAACTGTGGCTGAGATGTATCTTCTTTGCCACAATAATGCTTATGTCACATGTGTATAAGCACAGTGTCAAATCATACCGGTCGACAGACCCCTGATTCAACCCCAAGTTTCAGTGATATAATATCAGTGAATCGATTTGGCTACTACAGTGGTCCCTCGGTTTTCGCGAAAATTCGTTCCAGAATGCTGCTCAAGTGCCATTACCGAACGAATTTACTTCCTTAAGAAATAATGTCACGTAGGTTAGTCTATTTCAGACCCCCAAAATACACTTGCAACAGCACTTACGAAAATACACTTACATAAATGTTCGAGTTTGGAGATGCACGAAAACCGAGGGACCACTGTATTACGTATGCTACACTTATCAGACAAAACCAGGCCTGACAGAAAAGACAGGCTATATAAGATTAGGAATGTGTTTCTGTATCTGAAACAGAAATTCAATATGTATTTTTATCCCTTCAGGACGCTTGTTATTGATGAGTCTTTGATTCTGTTCATAGGTAGATTGCTACAGTGGTCTTGTATTGGATATTATTGTGTACACTGGAAGTAATACATTGCAAGATACCAGGAAGTTAGGGTATCTCTGGTGATGTGGTTAGAACAATGATGGAACCATATCTTGGTAAGGGGCATATATTATCTACTGATAACTGGTACACAAGCCCCTCCCTCAGTGATTTTTTGCGAGTGAACATGACAGATGTGTGCGGTAAGCATATGCCTAGGTTCAATGCAGGCACTTGTAGAGGTCAGGTGCAGGCGTTTGCTGCCAATGACATCATGGCATTTCGGTGGCATGACTGTTGTCATCATTTCACTGAAATGAAATGGCAGACACTGGCAGGCAGAATAGAGAGACCAATGAACCCATTCTAAAACCTGCAGCTGTGATAGAATACACCCTCAATATGCATTCAGTGGACAAATTGACATGCAGATTGGGTTTGCTGATATTGTTCGCAAGAGTTATAAGTGGTACATAAAATTCTTTTCCTTCTGGACATTTCCATGCTCAATGCTTATAATATGTATAAGATGAGGACCAGAAACTAACCACCATATGGAATTTTGTTTGTCTGTGATCAGACAAATAATAATCAAATACCAAGTAACAACTTCAATAGAAAACCACCCACGAGTTATCAACAACTACCATCTCGTCCTGAGGCCTGGTGATCACTTCCTAATGAAACTGCCTGCTACTGCTTGCAAGAAAAGGCTCAGAAGAGGTGTTATGTCTGTGCATATACAAAAAGACACCAACAACAACGCAGAGACACTCGCTTTTATGTGTGAGGAGTGTGAAACACCACTGTGCATGACACCATGTTTCAAAGACTTCCACAAGCTGCAGAGCTTCTAGAATATGTCCAGTGACTCTATATGTGTATATATATGATAGAAAATAGTAATAAATAACATTTTATATGGTTGGTTTGTGTAAACATGTTTTGTAAACAATATATTGACAACAATGTTCGTGCAGTTGTGTAGTATACAACAAGTGAATATGTAAAAGCAGCACTTATATTGATCTCACAGGCCATAAAAGTTATTTGAAAAAAATTAAGAAAGAGAAGAAAAAATACAAAACAAAAATAAAATTATTACCAGGTGATCGGAAGTCAGCGATGTACCCATAAGGGTGATGTTCTTTCTTAATCCTTTCAGGTTGAGATCCCCAATCCTTAACTCCCACCCAAGGTCACAAAATATTATAAAAAATAATGATGTTTTCTTATGAAATTATAATTTTTTTGTAAATATGTACTATTATAGGATAATTTTTTTATTTTGCTAATAATATTACGAGATATGAGGCGTAAGTTGACAGAAAATGTTCATGTTCTGTCGACTTCATGCCTCCATATCTTGGTAAGATTAACGCAAAAAAATCCCATAATTTTTAAAAAAAAAATTATCATTTCATAAGAATTATTTTTTTTCAAATATTTTGCAACCCTGGGTGGGAGTTAAGAATTCAGGGTCATGACTCTGAAAGGATTATGAGTATCACCCTTATATATTTTATTGTACATATATATTTTATGTACAGTCATCCTCTGTTTTCGGTTTTAATCGCTCCAGATGGATCGGCTAAAACCAAAATCGGCGAAAACCAAAACTATTTTCCCCATAAGAAATAATGGAAATTCAATTAATCCGCTTCAGAAGCCCGAAGTTTGGAAAACATTTTTTGGGGGCCTTAAAGATAGATTTACATGCACAAATGAAATGAATTTGGCACTTGCCCTTACTGAAGACTGATGTTGTTGGATGGAAGAGAGATAGGAGGAGAGGGTAGAAACCCTAATTTTTGGAAGGGAATCCCCTCCATAAGGACTCTAGGTACCAAGTCCTCATCTGGGGTCACTTCCCTTCTTTGTCTTTTAATCCCACTAGGACCAGCTTGTGATTCACTGCACACCTGTGGCACTAAATATCTCTCCAGAGAGCTCTGTATCTGGCGGTTTCTTTAAAATGTCCCTAAAATGGGACATGGAATTGTCATTGTAAAAGTAGCCAGCACGGATTGCAACATCTTTGTCAGGGTGATGTTCCTCCACAAATGATTGCACCCTACTCCACATTGCACAAATCTCCTTAATCTCTGAAGAAGGCACCTTACATCTTTCTTCCTCCACTGAAGCAATTTCCTCAGATCTGTTTTGTTGTTGTTGCAGCTCTTCAGTGGTTAGATCTTCATTGTGGTCCTCCACCAACTCTTCCACATCCTCTCCATTCACATCCAACCCCATAGAAGTCCCCAATTCCACAATACTTTCCACAACTTCCATAGGCTCATCAGGGTTAGCTTCAAACCCTTCAAAATCCCTCTCTTGTACACAATCTGGCCACAACTTTCTCCAAGCAGAGTTCATCGTCCCTGGAGGTCACTCCTGCCAAGTTTTATCTATAAGGCCTATGCAATGGAAGATATCGAAGTGAGCCTTCCAGAACTCTTTAGGGTCAATCAGTGTCTGAGGTTACATCAAAGCACCTTTGAAACATTGCTTTGGTGTACAGTTTTTTAAAGTTTGCAATGACCTGCTGGTCCATGGGCTGGAGGAGAGGAGTGGTGTTAGGAGGCAAGAACTTCACTTTTACAAATCTGAATTCCATAGGCATTTGGTCTTCCAAGTCTTGAGGATGACCAGGAGCATTGTCCATTACCAGGAGGCACTTAAGTGGCAATTATTCTCAATAGATATTTCTTCACACTGGGGCCAAACACTTGATTAAACCATTCAGGAAAATTTCCCTAGTGACCCATGCCTTAGCATTAGACTTCCAAAACACACACAATTTACATTTGTCAACACTGTATTTGTTGAACACTCTGGGATTTTCAGAGTGATACACGAGTAAAGGCTTCACTTTTAAATCCCCACTAGCATTCCCACATAACATAAGAGTTAGCCTGTCTTTCATAGGCTTGTGTCCTGACATTGCCTTTTCCTCCTGTGTGATGTAGGTCCTCCTTGGCATTTTCTTCCAAAAGAGGCCTGTTTCGTCACAATTAAACACTTGTTGGGGTTTAAATTCTTCTGCCTCTACATATTCTTTAAACTCACGCACAAATTTTTCAGCCCCATCTTTATCTGAACTGGCACCCTCACCATGCCTCACAACACTGTGTATGCCAGTTCGCTTCTTGAGGTTTTGAACCAGCCTTTCTGGCCTTAAATTCATAAACCTCAACACTGGTTCCAGGCATTTTCTTTACAAGATCGGCATGCAACAAGCTTCTTTTTCACATATGATGGATTGCCAACACTATCACCCTAGCAGTTTTTGGTTTATCCACACCAATAACAATTTCTCCATATTTTCCATTGTTTGTGATCTCTGTTTGTATGTATTATCCTTTAACATTAGCTTCCGTGATTTCCTTTCTCTTTGCCACAATGGAACTGATGGTTGATGGGTTTTTCTTGTATATCCTGGCGAAGCTCGGCAATACGTACACCACTATCATATTTTTCTATTATTTCTTTCTTCATTTCTACAGTGTTCCTCACTTTCTTTACCAAAGAACGGCATAGGAGCTTTCTTTGGGCCCATGGTAGCTTATTTATTAGTCACACACAATAATCAAGGAAAAACAATGGAATTGTTAATAAATGTTTGTATAAACTCTTGGGGTGATGTTCACTCAAGCATAAACAATGCTAGACTACGGACAAGTGTGGGAGGTGCGTGGGTGGCGGGCCTACGACCTTTGTATGTGCGCGGCACTAGTGGAGAGGTCCCATATGGTCGGCGAAAACTAAAACAATCGGCGAAACTAAGACAAATTTTCCTGAAAAGTGGCGAAAACCAAAATCGGCGAAAATTGGGACAAGCGAAACCAAGGGATGACTGTACATATGGTTGAAAAGAAAATTTGTACATGCCAAAAGCCCTATGAAGAGCATTGTGGGCAATCTTAAAATTAATTACAATTAATTATGCTATAATACACTAAATGGTAAAAATTATAGTAGAAATTAACAAAATGTTAGTGACAAATTTTACCCACAGGTGAGAGCTGAGTCAGGACAGTGCACAGTGCACCTGACATGAGGACTGAGTCTGGACAGTGATTGTGCACAGTGTCCTGACGTGAGAGACCGAGTCAGGACAGTGTGTGTGCACATTGCACCTGACATGAGAGACTGAGTAGGTCAGTTGCACAGTATACCGGGGGGAGACTGAGTCATGACAGTGGCACAGTGCACCCACATGGAGCTGAGTCAGGACAGTGGCACAGTGCACCTAACATGAGGACTGAGTCAGGACAGTGTGCACAGTATACATGAGGTGAGAGACTGAGTCATGACAGTGTGCACAGTGTACTGAGGTGAGAGAGTAAAGAAAGTAAATTTTTTTTCTTTGAAAGTTTACATCAGATTTTGTAATTACAATTTAGAATTGAAGAGCAAGAGAGCCACTATTATGCCATGGCATTATGGGCAGACTTAATCTAATGATTTATTTACTACTTAATACTAGAGAAATAAAATGATTTTGTTATATTTAAATATTAGCATGTGTTTTTAACAGAATGAAATGGAATGAGACAGAGTGACTTAGAGAGTGTATAAATCTGTAGGAGGGAAGGCGGGGTAGGGCACCTAGGAAAGGTTGGAGGGAGGGGGTAAAGGAAGTTTTGTGTGCGAGGGCTTGGACTTCCAGAAGCATGTGTGAGCGTATTTGATAGGAGTGAATGGAGGCATATGGATTTTAATACTTGACGTGCTGTTGGAGTGTGAGCAAAGTAACATTTATGAAGGATTCAGGGAAACCGGCAGGCGGACTTGAGTTCTGGAGATGGGAAGTACAGTGCCGGCACTCTGAAGGAGGGTGTTAATGTTGCAGTTTTATAACTGTAGGGTAAAGCACCTTCTGGCAAGAAGTGATGAGTGAATGATGATGAAGTTTTCTTTTCGGGCCACCCTGCCTTGGTGGGAATCGCCATGTGTTAATAAAAAATAAGTTTACTTAAATTAAATCTGAGGATATTACATTTGTCAATGTGTTATGCAAGATGGTTATATCAATAGTAAACTACAGTGGAACCTCTACTATGAGGCATCCACATGTGAGTTTTTCCAGATGCGAGCAGTCAATTTTTTGCTTCCATAGGTGAGCGAAATTTCCAGATGCGATGGGCTCTTGCTCTTGATCTAGGGAATTGGATCTCATTTATTTGTTGGAATATCTTATTGAAACTTGGGCAATGTATGATGGAAAGATGTTTCTTAACCCTTTGGGGTCGACAGGCCTTCTGAGGAAAGTGTTCCTGGGTTGAAAATATTCGAAAAAACAAAATTATTTTTCTTATGAAATGATAGTTTTTTTTTTCTGAATCTAAATAGCTAAACAAAATATTTTTGCGATCAATACTTACGGAGATATGGAGGATTCAAGTTGACCCAAAATGATCCGGTGACGGCATCATCGGCGACTTCCGGTTGGCCGGTAATCGTTTTTTTTTTTTAAGTTATTTTCTAATGAAACTTAATTTTTTTTTTTCAAATAACTTTATGGACTGTGAGACCAATATAAGTGCTGTTTTTCAAATATTCACTCGCTATTTCTTATAAAATAATGCCACAAAGTTTGTTATCACTAGTTTGTTTACAAAACATATTTACAACAATGTACAATGTACAATTATGTTTATAACTATTGTTCAATCATATATACACATATTGAGTCACTGCAGATGTTTCTAGAAGTTCTGCAGCCTGTGGAAGTCTCTGAAACATGGTTCCATGCACAATGGTGTTTCACATTCCACACACATAAAACGAGTGTCTTTGCGTTGCTGTGGGCGTCTTTTTGTATGTGCACAGACATAACAACTCTTCTGAGCCTTTTTTTGCAAGCAGTAGCAGGCAGTTTTGTTAGGAAGTGTTCACCACCAAGCCTCAGACGAGAGGGTAGTTGTTGGTAATTTCGTGGGCGGTTTTCTATTGCAGGTGGTGTTTCTTGGTACTTGGTGATTATTTGCCTGATAACAGACAAACAAAATTCGCCATATGGTGGTTTGTTTGTGGTCTTCAACTTATAAACATTATAAGCATTGAGCATGGTAATGTCCAGAATGTGAAAAAAAAGTTTTATGTACCACTTATAACTCTTTCTAACACAATCAGCAAACCCAATCTGCATGTCACATTTGTCCACTAAGCGCATATTGAGAGTGTACTCCATCACAGCTGCAGGTTTTAGAATGGGTTCATCAGTCTCTCTATTCACCCTGCCACTGTCTGCCATTTCATTAGGGTGAATTGATGACAACAGTGTGACATCTCGTTTGTCATGCCACCGAAATGCCATGATATCATTGGCAGCAAACGCCTGCACCTCACCTCTACGAGTGCCTGCACTGAACCTAGGCATATGCTTACGATTTGCACGCACTGTACCGCACACATCTGTCATGTTCACTCGCAAAATCACTGAGGGAGGGGCTTGTGTACCAGTTATCAGTATATAATGTATGCCCCTTACCAAGATATGGTTCCATCATTGTTCTAACCACATCACCAGAGATACCCAGTAACTTCCTGGTATCTTTCAATGTACAATGTATTACTTCCAGTGTACACAATAATATCCAATACAATACCACTGTAGCAATCACAAAACACAAACAACTTTATACCAAAGCGTTCCTCTTGCTTGGTATATACTGCTTGAACGACAGTCTACCTTTGAACAGAATCAGTGACTCGTCAATAACAAGCTTCCTGAAGGGATAAAATACATATTGAACTTCTCTTTCAGATACAGAAACACATTCCTAATCTTATATAACCTGTCGGATCTGTCAGGCCTGGTTTTGTCCGAAAAATGTAACATGCGTAGAAGTAGCACAAATCGATTCACTGGTATAATATCACTGAAAGCTGGTGTTGCAATCAATCTGTCTGTTGACCAATATGATTTGATACGGTGTTTATAAACATGCGGTATAAGCATTATTGTGGCAAAGAAAAGATACATCTCTGCCACAGTTGTCTCCTTCCACTGGTGTAGACGTGATTTTGGTGAAAGAATCGTGTTTGCCATGGTGTAATCGAAGATCTGTTGCTTTCTCTGATAATAATGTCTATCAGGGGTGTCAAAGAATAACTGGAAACATTCCAGTTCAGTGGCATTGTTCCCAAGTGGACAAGATGGGCGTAATCCACTGTGACTTTCATCAAACTGATGGGGATTGGGAATAAATTGTCAGCTTCCTGCCAATCCCAGGTGGTCTGCTGGTGGGTACTGGATATTTACAGGTGGTTGTGGGGGTTGTAGAAGGGAGGTTGTGGTTGTGGGGGTTGGTGGGTGGGTGAGGGTTGCCTTTGTTGTAACTGAGCTGAGTCAGCGGCGTGGTGCCAGCATGGTCCACTGCTGGTGCCTCGCACGCCGCACCACCACCACCACTACCAGTTGCATGCACATTTCTTATACCAATTGCAACGCTATCATCATCATTTTCACTATCACTTCCTGTTGTACGCCCACGGGATGTACTCCGAGATGTACTCCTAACCCTTGGAAGAGCATATGGCACACTACCAGAGCGCATATACCGTCGATATACTGACGCTTCACTGGTGAATATTCCCCTCACTCGCGCTTACTGGAACTATTTCAAGGGCTTGGAGTTCATAGTCACTATCAGTATCATCACTATTGCTCACATCTGAGTCTGGGATATTAGAAAATAGGAGTTTCCGCTCGTTCTGGTACAACTGGCCGTGAACAAGACGCCACAGCACCAGAGGTGGACGGCTGTGGGTCGTCGGGGTTTTCCTCACTTATACCGGTATTATGGTCACTATTTTCGGTCACAACCGCCTCAAAACCTTGAAAGTCACCTTCACTAACACCCCCATCACTGTTAGAACTGTCACTGATGAATAAAAGTGTCCCACCCGAGGTAAGGTGTTTCTTGCTGCGAGGCATGGTGGAGAAGGTGTACTGAAATGGTGTTCCACAATGCACCACTGGGTGCCCGATTTTTTTTCCTACTGCGCACACTGACCACGCAGACCCATTCTCTTATCCCTAGGCCTACCAGCTGTTTCCCGCTTAATTTGAAGCCGCTAGAATTTACGCGTACTAGTACGGCACCAACCCCTGCTCGTAAAACGTACTAGTACGGCACCGACCCCGAAAGGGTTAAGGTACACCAAAATTGAAAGAAATCTGACTGTAAATAACTGAGTTCAATTCTCAGCCTTAGCCGGCCCTTAGCGGTATATTTTCGTATGGTTTTTATGTTTGTATTCTCGTTTTTTTGGTCTCAATTGATAGAATGGAAGATATATTACAGACATAGATATGATTTTGATTGCTTTCACAATGAAAAGTACCTTGAAATGGAGCTCAAAGTTGCTGAAATGTTTGATTTTGTCGATGTTCACGAGTAAACAAATGACGTCACTGTCCAATACCTGTCCGAATGGGATGACATTATTTGTACAATTATTACAATAATGCAATGGCAGTGTGTATCAAAACATCGCTGCTCTCTCCGCCTCCACTAACACTACTCACATACGTAATATTTCATTCATTCTAGTGTATACACAGTGGACCCCCGAGTTAGGAGCATAATTCATTCCAGAAGGCTGCTCAAGTGCCATTACCAAACGAATTTTCTCCCTTAACCTCAGAACGGTCCAAACGTATATATCGTTTACTACCCCAGTGCCCCGAATATTTTGAAAAAAAAATCTTTTTTTTTTTATAGAAATAAAGAGCACATTTTTCTAAGTGTTATAGCATAAAAAAGTTAGGCTCAGTACTTACCGATATATGAGGCCAAGAAGTTGGCACTGAATGCTCACCTGATGGCAACATCGAGTCCTGCCGCTTGCAGAAGTGTTGCCGATATACCTTTTTCACGTTTTTATATTATTTTATATAAAATTATGTTCTGATAATTACAATTTACAGTAGTTCTTTGTTCTAACACTAATATTAGGTACTGAAATTGTACTCAAATTGTCACAAACACACTGACAGGTGGACATTTACACCTGTTTTGGTCATTTACTATTGTCTAGAATATATACAAAGTACATTTATAGGTCCCAGCAATGTTTTGATACGTGGGAGTATATAATAATAATAATAATATTAATAATAACAATAAACTAGCCACTTCGGTGGCAAAATCTAAAATCTGTCTCATCTGACTGTCTGTCAAGCTCTCTGTCTGTGTCTGTCAAGCTCTCTATCTGTCTGTCTGTCAAGCTCTCTGTCTGTGTCTGTCAAGCTCTCTATCTGTCTGTCTGGCAAGCTCTCTGTCTGTCTGTCAAGCTCTCTGTCTGTCTGTCAAGCTCTCTGTCTATCTGCCTGTCTGTCAAGCTCTCTGTCTATCTGCCTGTCTGTCAAGCTCTCAGTCTGTCCGTCTAGCATCTAGCTCTCCCGCTCAGAGAGATCCACTCCTGAACCAACATGTCTGGTTTCTGAGCAAGTGTAAATACGTATTTGCCAGTCATGTTTACACATATCTACAAGCACTTTGTCTGGATTTTTTGGGTTATCCTAGGAAATTTACACTATGTATAATTGTATTTGTGTACGTACCTGTGAGACAGAGATAGACAGAGTCAGATCGAGATAGACAGAGACAGACAAAGATAGACAGGCATAGGTTATAAGACATTCTGAAAGAATGTTGCACATATGTTGCACATGGGTTATTATCAAGGTTTTGATATTTCCTCGACCATTTATTGGCATATGCACCTCAGAACCACTAAACTCGAGGTCAACATGACTTTCCACTTAAAATGGGAGAGTTAATACTACATGACATCAGTGAATCCCATGTGTTTGTCATTCTATTTGCTCAAGCTGGCGCTCAATTGAACTGGTCCTCCCAGAGTTTTTTAATACAGCGCACACCAAGGGCTAAGATGTATTCTATGCTGACCAGGCATCTCAGGCCAATCATGCCAAATTTTGAGGAAGGAAAAATAAAACGTACATATACGTTTGGAGCAGTAGCGGTACTAACGTATATATACGTGTGGACCGTTTACGGGTTAAGGAATAATGTCAAGTAGGTTAGTCCATTTCAGACCCCCAAAAATACACTTACAAAAGGACTTACAATATTACACTTACATAATTGTACGATTTCCGAGGTGCTCGTAACTCGGGGGTCCACTGTGTCATGTTTCTATGTTATTAATATTGTTTATTATGTCATATTAGATGAATTGTGATAGATAAATAAGCCGAGAGTTGATATTAGAGAAATTATTTAAGTGTTTTGTGGTGCCTGGAATTCCACTGGGAAATTTTTGTGTTTTCATTAAGTTTCATGCAGTTATTTTGACATTTCTTCTTTCTAACCATGGGTCTTAAGAAAGCAAGTGCAAAGGACAGTGCTAAGAAGAAAATGTGGATGATTTCCATGGAATTAAAGCAGAAATCATACATAAACACAAACTAGATGTAGTATTATGAGTGTACCATTAAGAGTGTACCATTGAGAGTGTAGCAATTAAGCCATTGCGATAGAAAAAGGACGATCTAATGGAGTTTGCCTAACAAACACTCAGTTTTCTGTTATAAAAGCATGGGAAGGTATGCCAGGAGCAACAACAACAATGGCCACTGACTCCACCTCCCTAACACTACTCACATACGTAATATTTCATTCATTCTAGTGTATGTATATATCATGTATCTATGTTATTAATATTGTTTATTACGTCTTATTAGATGAATTGTGATAGATAAATAAGCCATAGAGTTGATATTTGGGAAATTATTGAAGTACAGTGGACCCCCGCCATTCGAATTTAATCCGTTCCAGGAGCTTGTTCTTAACGTGAAATATTTGAAAGCGATTTAATTTTTCCCATAAAAAATAATGGAAATACAATTAACCGTTCAGAAATCCAAAAATATATAAAAATATTATATTTTAATAAAATTGCTTCTACATAGACAAAAACATTAAATACTACAGTGCTGTACTACTAAAAGTATTAGTAAATAAATGCAAGTCTTTTTACTTACCATTATTGAAGATTGTTGATGGCATATGGAAGAGAGGGAGTAGGAGGGAGGGAGGGAGGGGTTAGTGTTTGGAAGGGAATCCCTTCCAGAAGGACTTCAGGTACCAAAGCCCTATCTGGGGTTATCTTTTCTTTGTCTTTTAATCCCACTAGGACCAGCTTGGGAGTTACTGGACACTTTAACAAAATAACTGTCCACAGTCCTCGTTTCTGGCACCTTTTCAACATGTTCCTGAAGAAGGACATTGTTTGGTCACTGAACATGCTGCTGTTATGGCTTGTTTGAGCTTGTTCAGGGTGGTATTTTTCAACAAAACTTTGCAATCTATTCCACATTGTACACATCTCTTAACTTAAGAAGGCACCTCTTCAGCCCTCTCCTCCTCCTTCCCCCTGAATCAATAGCCTCAAATCTGGTCTGATGCTCTTCCATTTCCAGCTCTTGCAGCTCTTGAGTTGTTAGCTCACCCTGTGTCCCTGCACTAGCTCTTCCACATCATCGCCACTCACCTCCAACCCCATGGACTTGCCCAATTCCACAATACAGTCCACAACAGGCAAAAGGGTCGGCAGGGTCAGGGTCAGCCCTAAACCCTTCAAAATCCCTCTGTTGGACACAACCTGGCCCATGGTCTCCAAGCAGAGTTCAAAGTCCTTAAAAGTCACCCTCCCAAGCCTTGCCTATAAGGCTGTAGATATTGAAATGATTCTTCCAGAACTCTCTGGGTCAACACTGTCCGAGGTCATTTCAAAGCACTTTTCAAACACTGTTTTTTGTGTAGAGTTTTTTAAGTTACAGATGACCTTTTGGTCCATGGGCTGGAGGAGGGGGGTGTTAGGAGGCAAGAACTTCAGTTTTATAAATTTAAGTCTTCACACAGTAGGTCTTCCATGTTTTGAGGATGTGGAAGGGAGCATTGTCCAGCAACAGGAGGCATTTTTGTCCAAACCCTTTTTCCTGTAGGTATTTTCTCACACTGGGGCCAAACACTTCATGGATCCAGTCACTGAAAAGGTGCTTTGTGACCCATGCATTCTGACTAGTTTCCACAAGACACACAATCTACTTTTGAACATTGTGTCTCTTGAACACTTGGGATTTTCTGAGTGATACACTAGTAAAGGCTTTAATTTAAAATCCCCACTAGCATTACTACACATCATGGGGTTAGCCGGTTTTCTAGGCTTTTTCCCTTTGGCAGGCCTTTCCTCCTGAGTAATGTAGGTCCTGTTGGGCATTTTCTTCCAAAACAGGCCTGTTTCCACAAACACTTGTTCAGGTTTCAATTTTTCAGTCTTTATGTATCCTGAAACTCCTTTATGAATTTTTCAGCTGCATATTTGTCGAACTGGCAGCCTCACCATGCCTTCCACATTATGTATGCCACTACGATTTTTAAATCTCTAAACCAGCCTTTGCTGGCTTTAAATTCACTACCATTACAACGCACTGGTTGCAGGCATTTTCTTTAAAAGATCGGCATGCAAGTTCCTTGCCTTTCAAATAATTGACTCAGACACACTATCACCCGCTAACTTTTATCCTTGATCCACACCAGCAACAACTTTTCAATCTCTTCGTTATTTGTGGTCTGTTTGGCTCGCACAGTAACACCGAACATCAGCTTGCTTAATTTCTTCCTTCTTAAGCAGGATAGAACGATAGTTGACCGTTTTTGCCATATATCCTGGCAAATCACACAAGACCCATTTTGTTTTTTGATTATTTCCTTCTTCATTTCACGGTGCCCCTTTTATCAGCCCAGGGTACCACTGAATTTTTTGGGGCCCATGGTCTTTTTCACAGTCGCACTTAATGAAAAAACCCAAAAAAATTTTAATTAAGGGAAATGTCTAAGGCGGGTATTGCTTCGAGGGAAAAAGGGACTGGTTTCCCCCGCCTGCCGGGGGGCACCCAAGCCCGCCGCAGGTCACGAACGATTCTTGCCCCAAATTTGTTCGCAGCATTTAAATTTTTTGACTAAGACTTTTTTCGACTGC
>WNWK01020049.1:2500-36613 GCA_009830355.1 Cherax destructor | reverse complement strand
TTTTTGACGATCCCCTGATGGAAATTATTGTCAGGAAAGCAACAGATACTACAGTACACCATGCAAACACAATACTTTCCCCTCACCCTCAACAGGTGGAAAGAGGCAACTGTGGCTGAGGATGTACTTGTTCTTTGCCACAATAACGCTTATGCCACATGTGTATAAGCACCGTGTCAAATCATACTGGTTGACAGACCACCTGATTGCAACACCAGGTTTCAGTGATATAATATCAGTGAATTGATTTGTGCTACTGTTACTGTATGCTCCACTTTTCAGACAAAACCAGGCCTGACAGAAACAACAGGTTATATAAGATTAGGATGTGTTTCTGTATCTGAAAAATTCAATATGCATTTTTATCCCTTCAGGAAGCTTGTTATTGACGAGTCACTGATTCTGTTCAAAAGGTAGACTGTCGTTCAAGCAGTATATACCAAGCAAGAGGAACGCTTTGGTATAAAGTTGTTTGTGCTTTGTGATTGCTACAGTGGTATTGTATTGGATATTATTGTGCACACTGGAAGTAATACATTGAAAGATACCAGGAAGTTACTGGGTATCTCTGGTGATGTGGTTAGAACAATGATGGAACCATATCTTGGTAGGGCATATATTATATACTGATAACTGGTACACAGCCCCTTCCTCAGTGATTTTTGCAGTGAACTTGACAGATGTGTGCGGTACAGTGCGTGCAAATCGTAAGCATATGCCTAGGTTCAATGCAGGCACTCATAGGGTGACGTGCAGGTGTTTGCTGCCAATGACATCATGGCATTTCGGTGGCATGACAAACGAGATGTCACACTGTTGTCATCAATTCACCCTAACGAAATGACAGACGCTGGCAGGGTGAGTAGAGACCAATGAACCCATTCTAAAACCTGCAGCTGTGATGGACTACATGCTCAATATGTGCTTAGTGGACAAATGGACATGCAAATTGGGTTTGCTGATTGTGTTTGCAAGAGTTACAAATGGTATATAAAACTCTTTCACATTCTGGACATTACCACTCAATGCTTATAATATTTATAAGTTGAAGACCACAAACAAACCACCATATGGTGAATTTTGTTTGTCTGTCATCAACAAATAATATTCAAGTACCAAGGAGCAACACCTGCAATAGAAACCCGCCCACACCAAGTTATCAACACCTACCCTCTCGTCTGAGGCATGATCACTTCCTAACAAAACTGCCTGCTACTGCTTGCAAGAAAAAGGCTCAGAAGGGTGTTTTGTCTGTGCACATACAAAAAAACGCCACAACAACGCAAAGACACTCGTTTTATGTGTGTGAATGTAAAACACCACTGTGTATGGAACCATGTTTCAGAGACTTCCACAGGCTGCTGAACTTCTAGAAACATGTCCAGTGACTACGTATATATATGTATACACATGATTGAGCATTGAAAATAAACAATATTTGTTATTGTGAATAACTGTAAATAAGTTGTGTAAACAAAATGTGATAACAAACTTCATGTAATTATTGTATAATACTTAGTAAGTGAATATTTGAAAAATAGCACTTATATTGGTCTCTCAGGCCACAAAAAGTTATTTGGAAAAAAAAAAAAATTTAAAAACGATAAGAAAACAACTTCAAGAAAGAAATTAGAAGATTAATGACCAACCGGCAGTCACCGATGTTGCCGGCAGCGTTTCAATTTTCCGTCCTTCAATCCTCTATACCTCGGTGAGTATTGATCGCAAAAATGTATTTTTAGCCTATTAGATTTAAAAAACTATCATTTCATACGATTTTTTTTTTTTTAATTAAAGGACCCTGAAACGAGTTTCAGAGACCCTTGGACCCCCGTTACGGCCCCCTACCTAACAATGGGAGTTAGGTAGTTACCTTACGGCCGGCAGTCAGGGGTTACGTCATCAGACCCGATGTTTGACTGCCGAGCCGGCTAGACCGACAGTGTTAAATGAGACTCTCCCATATACTGTACAACACTGGAGAGTTCACCAGCTCTCTGATACACCTGGGAGTTTTTTACAGACTTGGAGAGTTCACCAACTCCCTGATATACCTAGGGAGTGTTCAACAGACAGACCTGGAGATGACTCTTCGTGATGGTGACGCTTAGACTATCTACTGGCTTATTCACCGTACCGCTGTTCCTGAGACTATGTACCTGAAAATAGACTACTGTACCTGAAATTATGTACCTGAAGTGTCTTGTGTGACACTGTTAAGATGTGGTGTCTTGTGTGACACTGTTAAGATGTGGTGTCTTGTGTGACACTGTTAAGATGTGGTGTCTTGTGTGACACTAAGATGTGGTGTCAGGTATTTAGTGGTGTAGTCAGAGATTTGTGACGATGGCACGACACAGGTTGAGTCGTGTTTTGGTGTTCAAGACGCGGTGCACAGGATTTTACTAGAGAATGAGTTCATGATACAGGGCGTGCCATGTGGCACAGGGTGTCGGGGTGACACAGCGATGGAGTCTTATGGTACAGGAGCGGGTGTCATGGAACCCGTAGGCATGCCATAAGACAGAGATAAGGGTGTCTGAGGACACGGTGGAGGAGTATCATGACAAGGTGTGGTAGTGTCCTGCGTGACACTTGTAGATGGCAGCGACTTGACACCAGCACTAAGTATATGTTTTACTTGTGACTTTTATTACCTTGTACTATGATTTTTTGTATACAGAAAATATTATGTTTTTACACAAATTATAAGATTATGTTTTTATTCAGATTATATGTTATTATATTAATAATAATATATTAATAAATATCTAGAAATCTGAGAGAGTTTATTAATTATCCCGAACAGTTGTTTATTACAAATGGTTATTTTTATGTAATAACCCCAAAAGTTTTATGCCTTAACATGCACTCATTGGATCAGAGAGATACATGATAATACAGCCTCTCCTCATAACAATGAGTTCCATTCCTAAGATTTCATCGTGCGAATTCGTAGGCTAAGTGAGAGCATACTAAATGGTCGTGGGTTTGTGTCAACTATCTTTGATATTGTTTTAACCTTAAACTGTCCACACACAGATATACGTTCACCTGCGGCTACTGCTCCGAATATTTTTGAAAAAAAAAAAAAAAAAAATTAAAATAAGAGCGCATTTTTATAAACAGGATAGGCTAAAAAAAAAAATTAGGGTCAGTACTTGCCGAGATATAGAAGCCCGCCAAGGATTGGTTGCTGGATTGCTCACCTGGCAGCAACATCAAGTCCTGCCGGCTTGCAGAAATGTGCTGATATACTTTTTCTAGTTTTATTTTTAATTTATACAGTGGTACTGAGTTATATTTTCGTTCGGGGAAATGCTGTTCAAAGTGCCATTACCAAACGAATTTATCCCCATAAGGAATAATGTAAAATGGAGCTAGTCCTTTTACACCCCAAAAATATGCCTGGCAGTGATGAGTGAATGTGCGCAGGGAACCCTCGCTTTGTTTCACTGTATCTGTCTGTATCTATCTGTCCATCTGTCTATCTGTCTGTCTGTGTCTCTGTCTAGCTCTGCTTATCTGTCTGTCTGTCTTCTGCCTGGTGTGTGTGCCTGGAGTATGTAAACTCCTTGAAGAATGGTGTTATGACAAGTGTTTGATAACACTGACAGCCCAATGACATTGATGAATGGGAGCAGGAACCTCTCCTTGTTTCCACTGTCTATCTGTGTCTGTGTCTGTCTAGCTCTGCTTATCTGTCTTTCCGTCTGCCTGTGTGTGTGTGACATCTTTCCGTCTGCCTGTGTGTGTATTTCGTCTGCTTGTCTCCGTCTGAGTGCAGGAAACAAATGGCCAACAGGTGATATACGCGATAAGTGACAATGTGACAATGCGTATTACTTGCCAGTCATGCGTATTATGTCTTTTTTATCTACAAGCGTTGTATAGGTTTGCCATAGATTTTGGGTTATCCTAGGTAATTTACACTATGTACTTTGTACTTATGTGTACATGTGAGGAAATACGGATAATATATAGATAGACAGATATGAGACAGATACAGATAGATATAGACAGATATGGAGCAGAGATATAGATATGAACAGATATGAGCAGAGTATATGGAGCAGATATGGGAGCGAGGCAGCCAAAGCCAGCCTGCAGAATATATAAGAACATAAAAGAACACTGCTGAAGGCCTACTGGCCCATGCAAGGCAGGTCCATGTCAGCTTAGACCAATGACCCACCTAGTCAGGTCACATCCTCTGAAGGAAGGAGCACAGCATCAGACCTAGTAGCACAAGTAGTCAGGTCAACTCACCACCACAGCCACTCATGTATTGCTCCAGTTATTTTGCTTTCTTATAAGGGGAGTGTTAATGCGACATGACATCAGTGAATCCATGTGGTGTTTGCCCACATTATTTGCCCAGCTGGCACTCAATTGAACTAGTGCTCCACAAGGTACTAAGTGGTCCCAGATTTTTTAATACTGCACGGGCGCAGGCCATTCTCATGTCTGGCGACTCAGGCCAGGTACCTAGGATTTGGAAGGAATTAAAAATAAACGTTGATCTACGTTCGGAGCAGTGCGCGTACAAACGTATATCTATGTTTGGACAGTTAGCAAAAAAAATAGAAACATAAAGAGAGGCGATTTTGGGGACTATCGTAACTCCGAGCCACTGTATATTTTTATGTTCTGATAATTACAATTTACAATAGTTCTTGTGATTTCATAGCCAATCTTTGTTCTAACACTAATATTATGTACTGAAATAGTACTCAAATAGTCACAATGACACCAACAGGTGAACATTTTCACCTTGGTCATTACTATTGTCTATAAATATCTCAGTATTTATAGGTCCCAACTTAATGTTTTGAACATCTGGAGTACATATATAGGCTCCTTGAAGAATGGTATTATGACAATTGCCAGATAACTACTGTCGTAGTGACATTGATGATGAATGTGTGCAGAGACCCTTGCTTTTTCACTCTATCTATCTATCTGTCTATCTATCATCCTGTGTCTATCTGTCTGTCTGTCTGTCTGTCTGTCTGTAGCTGTCTGTCTGTCTGTATCTGTCTATCTATCTGTCTGTCTATCTGTCTGTCTGTACAATGAAACCAGCCAATACTGAATATATAGAACATAAGAAAGAGAGAAGAAGGAACATACGCGGCAGGCCTACTGGCCCATGCAAGGCAGGTCCACCATGTCACCTCCCAGCTTGGACCAGTGACCCACCTAGTCAGGTCACATCCTCCTGATGGAAGGAGCATAGCATCAGACCTAGTAGCACAAGCTAGTCAGGTCCAACTCACACCATCAAAGCCACTCATGTATTTATCTAACCTATTTTTACTTTCCTCTTATAAAAGGGAGTGTTGTGCGGCATGACATCATTGAATCCCTGGTGTTTGCCAAGATTTTTTTTTTTAATACTGCGCACACTGAGGTGCAGACCCATTCTCTCATGTCTAGGCGACTCAGGCCTATTGCACTAGGCGGAATGAAAAATAAAACGGCTATTAGATCTACGTTGGGAGCGATGCGTGAACGTATATCTACGTGGACAATTTAAGAGGGTTAAATTCACCTTTGCACCATTTCTAACATTTCTGGTATATTTTTAAATGTTTATAGAGTAGTGTGCTGTACAGTGGTACTTGAGTTTTGTACAGCTCTCCAACTAGAACATGTATGCAGGAGTGTAACAGGTATGCAGGGAGTGTAGCAGGTATGCAGGGAGTGTAGCATGCATGCAGGGAGTGTAGCAGGTATGCAGGGAGTGTAGCATGTATGCAGGAGTGTAACAGGTATGCAGGGAGTGTAGCATGTATGCAGGAGTGTAACAGGTATGCAGGGAGTGTAGCATGCATGCAGGGAGTGTAGCAGGTATGCAGGGAGTGTAGCATGTATGCAGGGAGTGTAACAGGTATGCAGGGAGTGTAGCATGTATGCAGGGAGTGTAGCAGGTATGCAGGGAGTGTAGCAGGTATGCAGGGAGTGTAACATGTATGCAGGGAGTGTAGCATGTATGCAGGGAGTGTAGCATGTATGCAGGGAGTGTAGCATGTATGCAGGGAGTGTAGCAGGCAGGGAGGGAGTGTAGCAGGCACGGAGGGAGTGTTGCAGGGAAGTGACTCCGGATAAGGACTTGATACCTGGAGTCCTTATGGAGGGGGATTCCCCTTCCAAAAATTAGGGTCTCGTCCCTCTCCCCTCTTCCCTCTCTCCCATCCAGCAACATCAGTCTTCAATAAAGGTAAGTGCCACATTCAGTTCATTCATTTGTGCATGTAAATCTATCTTTAAGGCCCAAAATTTTTTTTTTTCCAAACTTCTGGGTTTCTGGAACGGATTAATTGAATTTCCATTATTTCTTATGGGGAAAATAGTTTTGGTTTTCGCCGATTTTGGTTTTAGCCGATCCATCTGGAACGGATTAAAATCGAAAACCGAGGGATGACTGTACTGCGCACACTGAGGGTGCAGACCCATTCTCTCATGTCTAGGCGACTCAGGCCTATTGCACTAAATTTGAAGGAATGAAAAATAAAACGTAGATCTACGTTCTGAGCAGTACGCGTACAAACGTATATCTACGTTTGTACAGTTAAAGGGTTAAACTTAATAAAGCCATATAGCATGAACTAATAGAATATTAAATTCTCTTGTATTCATTGTAACTCCTAAATTTACAATTACACTCACCTAAGTGACTGTGTGTATAAAATTACTCATATTATTGCCTTAACTCTTTGAGGGTCTAAGCTGTAGTTCTACGCCATGAGCTCAGCTCACTCAGATAAGCTGTGAGCGGTAAATTTGGGCCTGGATATGAGAGAATGGATCTGTGTGGTAAGTGTGCACCATATAAAACAAATCCTGCAGCACGCAGTGCATAACCAGGAAAAAACTGCGACAGTGTTTTTAGTTTAAAACGGCAACTTTGCGGTGTATTTTCGCATGTTTCTTACGGTTGTATTCGTGGTTTCTTGGTCTCATTTGATAGAATGGAAGATATATTACAGAAATAGAGATGATTTTGATTGGTTTTATTACTGAAAATAGGTTGAAATTGAGCTCAAAGTAGCAGAAATGTTCGATTTTTGCTGATGTTCAAGAGTAAACAAATCACGTCACGCATCCAATACACATTAACTAGTGGGTCTGATATACATTCACGAATGTGCTGATATTATTTATACAGTTATTACAATATTGCATAACAGTAAATCTTCTATTTTTTATGTGAATAAAAATTCTATGTGAATAAAAAATCAAATTGGAATTCATCAGTTAAGTCTAGAAACATAACTAATAAACAGAGGAAATGTTATTTTAGTGCCAGGAATGTCCGCAGTGTTTTTTTTAGAATATTTTGAACTTCGAGTGAAATTGGCCAAATTACCAATTTCTTATCGCTTTATTGGGTAATTGAAATACAGTGGACCCTTGCTATTCAAACACTCCAAAACTCACCCTTTTATGTAAGTTTATTATTGTAAGTGCTTTTATAAGTGTATTTTTGGGGGTCTGAAATGGACTAATCTAATTTACATCATTCCTTATGGGAATAAATTCGTTTGGTAACAGTACTTGAACAGCATTCTGGAATGAGGGTGAGTTTTGGAGTGTTCAAATAGCGAGGGTCCACTGTAGTTGATTGGGCTGTTTCTTGTGCTCATTCAATAAAATAAAAGTGATACTAGCAAAATAGCTAAGAATTTGGTCGACTGGAATAATGTAATTGGCCTAAAATAGAAGTAAAGTGGGCAAAATTGCTGATGCATAAACATCGCTGATGCAGCAAAATTTACAATAGTGTAATTTTGTCAAGTTTTCCATCAAATTTTGTACTTTTTGTTTTATTACCATCAGAAAAAGATTCTCTACTATTTCATAAGAATAAAATAACAATTTTTTTTTTTGAAAATTCTTGGACGCTGTGGAGAAGGCCGATTCCCACCAAGGCAGGGTGGCCCGAAAAAGAAAAACTTTCATCATCATTCACTCCATCACATGTATCTTGCCAGAGGTGCTTTATCATACAGTTATAAAACTGCAACATTAACACCCCCCTCCTTCAGAGTGCAGACACTGTACTTCCCATCTCCAGGACTCAAGTCCAGCCTGCCTGTTTCCCTGAATCCCTTCATAAATTGTAAATTATAAATTGTGTACACACTACGTACAGTGGTACCTCGAGTTACGATATTTTTTCGTTCGAGAATGCTGTTCAAGTGCCATTACCAAACGAATTTATCCCCATAAGGAATAATGTAAAATAGACTAGTCCTTTTACACCCCCAAAAATATACCTACAAAAGCATTTAAAAAAATAAACTTACATAAAAGGGCGATTTTGGGGACCATCGTAACTCGAGGTACCACTGTACTATGTTTGGTGCACAGTGGAATGCGTGAATGATGATGAAGGTGTTTCCTCTCTTTCAGGTCACCCGGCCTTGGTGGGAAATGGTCGATGTGGTAATAAAAATAATACAGTGCCTGAGTGTGTTTTTTCTGTTTTTTTAGTATACATTTATTGATGTAACAGACACTTGGACAGTACCTGCTCCCCCATCCTGTTTGTTTTCAAAAACCATAAACGTGTTGCAAAATTTGGCAACATTTATCTCATCTCATATACAAAGCCCTTAGATGCACAGAGCATTTAGGGCAGATTAAAATCTCGATCTTAAAATTTCTTGATAGTGAATATACAGGTTGGCCATCACTGATCCGGCAATCACTAATCTGGTTCCATCACTAATCCGGCACTAATTTCGGCTAGCATAAAGGTCTAGAGCAATGCAGTGTTATAAGTGAACAGGAAATAATGGACGCTTACATGCTGCAGGATAAACTAATCAAAGAAAGGCCAAAAATGATTCTGGATTAGTGATGGTCGACCTGTACGGTAACTCTTCACTAAACATTGTCGAGGCTTGGTCACAGACCAGGCTGCGGAGGCATTGACCTCCGAAACCCTCTCCAGGTATACTCTAGGTATAGGTTTTTGGAAATGTGATTTTAAGTGAAACAACGTATAACATAACCATCATAAAACCTCTTTAAAACTTCTAGCTTTTTCCTGATATCACACTTTTTCCTCTGTTTTTAGTGCCACAGACACGAGGGGTGCACAGTGCTCTTTGAGGAGTGCACAGTGCACTTTTAGCATTCATTACAACAGGGTTAAATCAAGGAATAAATGTTTGCAAAGTGAAAATTGTAAGCAGAAGCATCTACCACAACAGTTCAAAAATAAACAGTAACAAATATGGCGGACTCGCCAAGCGCTTTCATACTGCAGACATGTAGAGAATGTGCAAACTCCACACACACACACAGTGGCCCTGGCCGGGAATCAATTTTTTTCTCATTGTTATAACTAAACGAAGTTATTCGAGGACCTGCTGTATATCTATTAGATTATTTGAATAAAATAATATACAATATTATCCACAATACAGAAGATTCTCAATGTGTTCATAAGTTGAGGACTTACTGTGCTAAGTTTATAATGATTAAGCTTTCTTAAGATAACGTTATTAAATGTGACAATTATTTTAACAGGTAGGCATACGTTCTTCAGTTATCACTTAGAACTTAGTTTTGAGTTTGTGTATTGTATTCCTCTTAGTATTTAATTTTCATTGTGTCTTTCAGGGTAAATCCAGTGACTGGCAGGTATGAGCCTCCGCGACCGTCACCTCTAGAGGGCATGACCGACGAACAGAAGGAACACGAGGCGATGAAGCTTGTCAATGTTCTGGACAAACTCACAAGGTATCTCTTGATAAATAATATAACAAACACACAAGTATCTCTTGGGAAACAAGAAACAAAAAATAAAGTATATCTCTCGGCAAACAAGGAACAAAAAACAAAGTATCTCTCGGCAAACAAGTAACAAAGTCACAATACCATAGCTGGAAGAACTTGCTAAAAAATCCACACTGAGAAGGATTCTCGTGACGTTGTTTTTGTCTGTCTTGAACTGTCGTCAAGTCGTGATGTAAACGATTTAGAATTTTGGAGAACCGACAAGTTGAAGAATGAAACACTTGTGCAGTGGTTTCTTCAGTCCAATACAGCGAAGAATGGTGGGAGATGAGGAGTTGAGGTAATCAGTCCCTCAACCTGGAGTTCATATGTTCAGTCTATCAAGAGCATATAGACTCCAGGCTGAGGGACTAATTGCCTCAAACGCCTCCTCATCTACCACTGTTCTTCTCTGTACTGGACTGAAGAAGCCACATGTTCGACTGTGACAGTAGAACGAAAACATGATTAACCACTTCACCGTCTGTGCCGTAGTACTACGGGTTTGAGGTCACTGTGCGTAGCACTACACCATGAGCTCAACTCGCTCAGATAAGCTGTGAACAGTAAATTTGGGCCTAGATATGAGAGAATGGGTCTATGTGGTAAGTGTACACCATATAAAAAAAATCCTGCAGCACGCAGTGCATAATTAGGAAAAACTGCGACCATGTTTTTAGTTTAAAATAGCAACTTTGCGGTGTATTTTCACATGGTTTTTATGGTTGTACTCTTGGATTCTTGGTCTCATATGACAGAATGGAAGATATGTTAAGGAAATAGAGATGATTTTGATTGGTTTCAGGAGTGAAAATAGCTTGAAATTGTGCTTATAGTAGCAGAAATGTTCAAATTTTCTGACATTCCAGAATACACAAATTACGTTACTTGTCCAGTACACATCAACTGGTCAGTCTAATACACATTTAGGAATGCACTGACATTATCTATACAATTATTACAATAATGCAGTGGCCTGTATAACAGTAAACCTTCTAATTTTTGTATGAATAAAAAATCAAAATGGAAAGTAAGCGTAATGTAAGAGAGGTCTGGGGATGTAACTAATGATAAGAGGAATTGCTTTTTTAGTTCCAGGAATGTCTACATTGTTTATTCTGTCCCCTATTTTTAAGTTGGCAATTTTTAATTTTGTGGGAAAATGGCCAAATTACCATTTTCTGATCACTTTATTTGGTAGTTAAAATAGGTAAATGGGTGGTTTTTTGGGCTCAATTGAGAGAATAGAAGGAGTACTAGTGAAATGCTTATGAGTTAGGTCAAATGAAACAATGGAATTGGCTGAAAATAGGGCTCAAAATGGGCAAAATTGCTGACTAATAAATATCACCAAGACCGCCAACTTCGTGAGAGCGTAATTTCATAAGTTTTCCATCAAATTTCAAACTGTTGGTTTCATTACTTTTGGAAAAATAGATTATTACTTCATAAGAAAAAATAATTTGCTTTTAAATTCTTGGACACTGAGAGCAATTCTCCGGTCAGGGGTCTGGATAATAATAATAATAATAATAATAATAATAATAATATTTTATTGTGACATTATACAGAGGTGTACATAGTTATTGATATAAATGGGGTGTACATGCCAAAAGCCCCTAATATGCAGAGCATTGTGGTCATTCTTAAAATTAATTAACAATAGACTAAATGGTAAAAATTAAAGTAGACAATTTATTTTGAACTTAAGTTGAACGTAATGCAATTTATTTTATCAGATCAAAAAAAAATAAAACAATTGTATTGCAATAACAGTTTATATGGTCATTAGATGAGTTACAAAAAGTACAAGAGAATGGATTAATTTATTTGTTAATGCTATAGAAACAAAGTTAGCTAAGTATGCATTATTTATAATGGGTTTATACATTTAAGTGATTATTTAACTTTGTAGGTAATGTTAAATATTGTGTATTTAGTTTTGGGTGAGTAGGTGGTTTTTCAGCAGTTTTGAATTGAGGTACAGGCAGGGTTTCTTTGGCAATCACAGGTAATGAATTCCAAATTTTTGGCCTTTAATGTGCATTGAGTTTTTACATAGTGTTAGATGGACACGGGGAACATCGAGGAGTGAACTGTGCCTTGTGTTATGGTCATGTGTCCTGTTAAGGTTGGTAAGGAGAAGTTTGAGTGGTGGGTTAATATATGAGTTTGGTGTTCTATGTATGTAGTAGGCACAGTAAAAAGTATGGATGTCTTGTATGGTGAGTAAGTTTAGATATTTGAATAATGGTGGAGTATGTTGTCTGGAGTGTGAATTTGTTATCATTCTGACTGCAGCCTTTTGTTGTGTTATTAATGGTTTGAGATGAGTTATTGTTGTTGAGCCCCCATGCGCAGATTCCATAGGTGAGGTAGGGGTAAATGAGGGAGTGATACAGGGTAAGGAGAGCTGGTTGTGGAACATAGTACCTTATCTTTGATAGTATTCCTACGGTCTTGGAGACTTTCTTGGAAATTTGTTGTATATGTGTTTGGAATTTGAGGCCACTGTCAAGATGGATTCCTAAGAATTTTCCCTCTGTGAGTTTTGTGACAAGGGACCCATTTATCATTATGTTAAGTGGTACATTTGTAGCTCTGTTTCCAAACTGAATGAAATAGGTTAATGAAGGGGTTAATTGACTGTTGTGCATTTTTTTCAGTGCATTGCAATTTCTTGTTTACGCTTCAACAATTTCTATCCCCTTTATGTATTATTGCTTTCATTAGTGTTATGGTATGCTATAATTGCCTATATTTGCTCATATAAACTATAAGAATTAAGGAGTTTATTTCCGTGCATAGTTTACATTGTGTAATTACAATTTTGATTTGCTAAGTACATACAAAGAAAGCCACTATCATGCTGAGGCATTTTGGGAGACTAAACCTAATGCTTTACACCCTACTTAATACTAGACATTTACAGTGGAACCCCGCCTTACGAACGCTCCATATAGCGAACAAATCGCATAATGAAGGCTTTTTTTGCAAAATATTTTTCTCACGTAGCGAACATTTACTCGTGAAGTGTACCGTACCAGACCTGTCCGCCTGCCCCGCACAGGATGCCAGTCAAGCGTTGTTTACACTTGAGAGAACATTACCCAGCGTGCTCTTTCAAACATTCACAATACTTTTGTTGTGTTTATTGTTGGTTAAGTGATTGTCACTGTGAAATAAGCCACCATGGGTCCAAAGAAGCTTCACAGGTCGATAAAGGCTATAGCCTAGGTTTTCTACACATATGCTGCTATATATGATAATCTATGTATAACTGAATTTGTGTATACCTGAATAAACTTACTTAAGTAAGTTAAGCGATTAATTCATAGAAAATGACGACACAAAACTTTACTTCTACAATGTTGTTTGAGATTATAGGGACACTGAGAAGAGCGCCGTACTCTGCCACCATCTCCTCCTTATACCCAACAACAACACCAACACACTCCACCAGTCCTTATACCCAACAATAACACCAACACACACTCCACCAGTCCTTCCAGATTCGTAATGACATGTTTTATTCATTCTAGAGTTTATATCATGTTTCTATGTTATTAATATTGTTTATTATGTCATATTAGATGAATTGTGCTAGATAAATAAGCTGTAGAGTTTATATTATTGTCATATTGAAGGACTATTTTGTCCTCTCTCCAAACAAACTCTCTCATACCCCAACAAGAGTCTTCAATAAAGGTAAAACTTATTTAACTGTTCATTTGTCCATTATAATTAGTGCTTTATATTTATTTCTCATTGTTTTCTGTATGTAAAACTATAGTATTTATTCTTTAAAAAAATGAATTTTTGGGGAAAATTTTTGGGTGGAAACGGATTAATTGTACAGTGGACCCCCGAGTTTCGTAAAAACTTCACTCCTGAAGTCTGCTCAAGTGCCATTACCGAACGAATTTACTCCCTTAAGGAAAAATTTCACGTAGGTTAGTCTATTTAAGACCCCCAAAAATACACTTCCACAAGAACTTACAAAATTATACTTACATAATTGCACGATTTCCGGGGTATTCGTTAACCGAGGGTCCACTGTATTTACATTATTTATTATGGGAAATAAGGTTTCAAATTATGAACTTTTCGTGTTAAGAGCTAGCTCCTGGAATGGATTAAGTTCGTTAGTTGAGGGACCACTGTACAATGGACCCCCGGAGTTCGTCATTAATTCGTTCCAGAACGTTGCTCAAGTGCCGTTACCGAACGAATTTGTTCCCATAAAGAATAATGTAAATTAGATTAGTCCTTTTAGACCCCCAAAAATACACTTACAAAAACACTTACAAAAATACACTTACATAATTGTTCGAGTTTGGAGCAGTACGAACTCTGGGGGTCCACTGTACAGTGGACCCTTGGTTTTCGTACAGTTCCCAAGTTGAACAATTATGTAAGTGTATTTTTGTAAGTGCTTTCGTAAGTGTATTTTTGGGGGTCTGAAACGCCTAATCTAATTAACATTCGTCCTTTTTTTTTTATTATTAACACATCGGCCGATTCCCACCAAGGCAGGGTGGCCCGAAAAAGAAAAACTTTCATCATCATTCACTCCATCACTGTCTTGCCAGAGGGGTGCTTTACACTACAGTTATAAAACTGCAACATTAACACCCCTCCTTCAGAGTGCAGACACTGTACTTCCCATCTCCAGGACTCAAGTCTGGCCTGCCGGTTTCCCTGAATCCCTTCATAAATGTTATTTTGCTCACACTCCAACAGCACGTCAAGTATTAAAAACCATTTGTCTCCATTAACTCCTATCAAATACGCTCACACATGCTTGCTGGAAGTCCAAGCCCCTTGCACACAAAACCTCCTTTACCCCTCCCTCCAACCTTTCCTAGGCCGACCCCTACCCCGCCTTCCCTCCACTACAGATTTATACACTCTCGAAGTTATTCTGTCTCGTTCCATTCTCTCTACATGTCCAAACCACCTCAACAACCCCTCTTCAGCTCTCTGGATAATAGTTTTGGTAATCCCGCACCTCCTCCTAATTTCCAAACTCCGAATTCTCTGCATTATATTCACACCACACATTGACCTCAGACATGACATCTCCACTGCCTCCAGCCTTCTCCTCATTGCAACATTCATCACCCATGCTTCACACCCATATAAGAGTGTTGGTATAACTATACTCTCATACATTCCCCTCTTAACTTCCATGGACAAAGTTCTTTGTCTCCACAGACTCCGAAGTGCTCCACTCACCCTTTTCCCCTCATCAATTATATGATTCACCTCATCCTTCATAGACCCATCTGCTGACATGTCCACTCCCAAATATATGAATACATTCACCTCCTCCATACTCTCTCCCTCCAATCTGATATCCAATCTTTTGTCACCTAATATTTTTGTTATCCTCATCACCTTACTCTTTCCTATATTCACTTTCAATTTTCTTCTTTTACACACCCTACCAAATTCATCCACCAACCTCTGCAACTTCTCTTCAGAATCTCCCAAAAGCACAGTGTCATCAGCAAAAAGCAACTGTGACAACTCCCACTTTGTATTTGATTCTTTATCTTTTAACCCCACACCTCTTGCCAAGACCTTCTCATTCACTTCTCTTACAACCCCATCTATAAATATACTGAACAACCATGGTGACATCACACATCCTTGTCTAAGGCCCAGTTTTACTGGGAAATAGGCCCTCTCCCTCATACACACTCTAACCTGAGCCTCACTATCCTCATAAAAGCTCTTCACTGCTTTCAGTAACCTACTTCCTATTCCATACACCTGCAACATCTGCCACATTGCTCCCTATCCACCCTATCATATGCCTTTTCCAAATCCATAAATGCCACAAAAACCTCTTTACCCTTATCCAAATACTGTTCACCTATATGTTTCACTGTAAACACTTGGTCTACACACCCCCTACCTTTCCTAAAGCCCCCTTGTTCATCTGCTATCCTGCTTTCTGTCTTACTCTTAATTCTTTCAATAATAACTCTACCATACACTTTACCAGGTACACTCAACAGACTTCTTCTTCTTTCAACAAATCGGCCGCTTCCCACCAAGGCGGGGTGGCATTTTAGTCGACTCTTACGACACGCATGGCTTACGGAGGAAGAATTCTGTTCCACTTCCCCATGGAGATAAGAGGAAATAAGAACAAGAACTAGTAAGAAAATAGAAGAAAACCCAGAGGGGTGTGTATATATATGCTTGTACATGAATGTGTAATGTGACCTAAGTGTAAGTAGAAGTAACAAGACATGCCTGAAATCTTGCATGTTTATGAGACAGAAAAAAGACACCAGCAATCCTACCATCATGTAAAACAATTACAGGCTGTTGTTTGACACTCACTTGGGAGGGCGGTAGTACCTCCCTGGGCGGTTGCTGTTTACCAACCTACTACACAAGACTCAACAGACTTATTCCCCTATAATTTTTGCACTCTTTTTTGTCCTCTTTGCCTTTATACAAAGGAACAATACATGCTCTCGGCCAATCCTAGGTACCTTACCCTCTTCCATACATTTATTAAATAATAGCAATAACCACTCCAACACTATATCCCCACCTGCTTTTAACATTTCTATCTTTATCCCATCAATCCCAGCTTCCTTACCCCCTTTCATTCTACCCACTGCCTCACGAACTTCCCCCACACTCACAACTGGCTCTTCCACACTCCTACAAGATGTTATTCCTCCTTGCCCTATACACAAAATCACAGCTTCCCTGTCTTCATCAACATTTAACAACTCCTTAAAATATTTCCTCCATCTTCCCGATACCTCTAACTCTCCATTTAATAACTCTCCTCTCCTATTTTTAACTGTCAAATCCATTTGTTCCCTAGGCGTCCTCGACTTATTAATCTCACTCCAAAACTTTTTCTTATTTTCAACAAAATTTGTAGATAACTCACACACTCTCTCATTTGCTCTCTTTTTACATTGCTTCACCACTCTTAACCTCTCTTTTTCTCTCCATATACTCTTCCCTCCTTGCATCACTTCTACTTTGTAAAAACCTCTCATATGCTAACTTTTTCTCCCTTACTACTCTCTTTACATCATCATTCCACCAATCGCTCTTCTTCCCTCCCGCACCCACTCGCCTGTAACCACAAACTTCTGCTGAACACTCTAACACTACATTTTTAAATCTACCCCATACATCTTCGACCCCATTGCCTACACTCTCACTAGCCCATCTATCCTCCAATAGTTGTTTATATCTTACCCTAACTGCCTCCTCTTTTAGTTTATAAACCTTCACCTCTCTCTTACTTACTGCTTCTATTTTCCTTGTATCCCATCAACCTTTTACTCCCACTGTAGCTATAACTAAAAAGTGATCTGATATATCTGTGGCCCCTCTATAAACATGTACATCCTGAAGTCTACTCAACAGTCTTTTATCTACCAATACGTAGTCCAACAAACTGCTGTCATTACGCCCTACATCATATCTTGTATACTTATTTATCCTCTTTTTCTTAAAATATGTATTACCTATAACTAAACCCCTTTCTATACAAAGTTCAGTCAAAGGGCTCCCATTATCATTTACACCTGGCACCCCAAACTTACCTACCACACCCTCTCTACATGTTTCTCCTACTTTAGCATTTAGGTCCCCTACCACAATTACTCTCACTTGGTTCAAAAGTTCCTATACATTCGCTTAACAACTCCCAAAATCTCTTTCTCTCCTCTACACTTCTCTCTTCTCCAGGTGCATACACGCTTATTATGACCCGCTTTTCGCATCCGACCCATATTTTAATCCACATAATCCTTGAATTTACACATTTATATTCCCTCTTCTCCTTCCATAACTGATCCTTCAACATTATTGCTATCCCTTCCTTAGCTCTAACTCTCTCAGATACTCCTGACTTAATCCCATTTATTTCTCCCCACTTAAACTCGCCTACCCCCTTCAGCTTTGTTTTGCTTAGGGCCAGGAAATCCAACTTCTTTTCATTCATAACATCAGCAATCATCTCTTTCTTATCATCCGCACTACATCCACGCACATTCAAACAACCAAGTTTTATAAAGTTTTTCTTCTCTTTTTTAGTAAATGTGTACAGGAGAAGGGGTTACTAGCCCATTGCTCCCGGCATTTTAGTCGCCTCATACGACACGCATGGCTTACGGAGGAAAGATTCTTTTCCACTTCCCCATGGACAATAGAGAAAATAAAAAGAACAAGAGCTATTAAGAAAAAGAAGAAAAAGTTAGTTAGTTCAGACTCTCAGGTAAGGACCCACTAGGGGCGAGGGGGAAGTGGGGACAGAAGAAGAATAGCCGGTGAAAGGAAGAGCTTAAGTAGAAGAGAAAGAGTCAGGACTAAACCCAACAGTCTAACTACTTAATGACAGAAGAAAAACCTAGATGTGTGTATGTATACAGTGGAACCCCGGTTAACGAACACCCCGGAAATCGTGCAATTATGTAAGTATAATATTGTAAGTGCTTGTGGAAGTGTATTTTTGGGGGTCTGAAATAGACTAACCTAAATGACATTTTTTCTTAAGGAAGTAAATTCGTTCGGTAATGGCACTTGAGCAGGCTTCTGCAATGAATTTTTTTCGTTAATCGGGGTTCCACTGTATATATGCATGTGCATGCCTGTGTAGTGTGACCTAAAGTGTAAGTAGAAGTAGCTAGATATACCTGTTATCCAGCATGTTTATGAGACAGAAAAAAGACACCAGCAATCCTACCATCATTTAAAACAGTTTCAGGTTTCTGTTTCACAGTCACCTGGCAGGACGGTAGTACCTCCCTGGGTGGTTGCTGTCTACCAACCTACTACCTACATTCGTCCTTATGGGAACAAATTTGTTCGGTAACGGCACTTGAACAGCATTCTGGAAAGAATTATCGACGAAAACTGAGGGTCCACTGTAACCTGAGGGTCCACTGTAACGGAGGGTCCACTGTAACCTGAGGGTCCACTGTAACGGAGGGTCCACTGTAACCTGAGGGTCCACTGTAACCGAGGGTCCACTGTACAGTGGACCCTTGGTCATCGGCTGTTCCTGTTATTGGCCAACTCGGTGATAGGCCAGTTTTACGGCTCCCGGTGATCGGCCATTTTTTCGGTCATCGGCCGTATGGGACACTTCAACCCGCTGGCGACGCTACTTCCTCATGCATGCCAAACTCAGTCTGCATCTCTCTCTCGTTGAGTAAGGAATACTCTGCATGTTCATCCATTCATCCATTCATTTTGGTGCTTGTTTATTGATTGTGACTGTGAAATAAGTCACCATGGGGCCAAAGAAAGTTCAGAGTGCCAGCCCTTTGGTAAAGGGCTGAGAGAGGAGAATGTGCCTTCTTTAGTGATTCTATGATATGTATGATACTAAAGCAGCAGGAGTTGATAAAGGCTATAGCGCCAGTCAGCGATAAAGTGTAGCATTAACAGTGTAGCAAGTAAGTTGAACGATTAAGAGATAGAAAAATGATGACAAGAATCTTAACTCCTCCATTGTTGTTTGAGTATATAGTTGCACTGAGAACAACGCCGCCCTCTGCCAGCTCCTCCAAGGTAAGTGTAAATACGTATTTCTCATTTATAAAGTGTAAATATTTCTTATTTATAAATTAAAGTGTAAATATTTCTTATTTATAAATTACGTACGTTGTTTCAGTGTGAATATTGGTGAGGGCTTCTGCTGCTGCCCACCACTACCACTATATGTACGGCTTATAGTCAGTGGCCCTTATAAACCCAACAACAATAACACTATCACCAGTCCTCACATTCGTAATGATATATTTTATTCATTCTAGAGTATATGTCATGTTTCTATATTATTAATATTGTTTATTATGTCATATTAGATGAATTGTGATAGATAAATAAGCCATAGTGTTGATATTATTGTCATTGAAGGACTATCTTGTCCTGTCTCCAAACAAACTCCTGCCGCCGCCAACACTAGCCACATACGTAATGACATATTTTATTCATTCTAGAGTGTATGTGAGGTTTCTTGTTATTTATATTGTTTATTATGTCATATTAGATGAATTTTGATAGATAAATAAGCCATATAGAGTTGATATTAGCATTATATTGAAGGAGTATTTTGTCCTGTCTCCAAACAATACTCTCCTCCTGCCTTCGATAAAGGTATGTAATAGTAATTTAAATGTTCATTTATCCATTTCTTTAGTCATTTTATTTAATTTTCATTGTTTTGTGTATGTAAAACTACAGTGGACCCCCGGTTTTTGTGATGCTCCAAACTCGAACAATTATGTAAGTATTTTTTTAAGTGCGTTTGTAAGTGTATTTTTGGGGGTCTAAAAGGACTAATCTAATTTACATTATTCCTTATGGGAATAAATTCGTTTGGTAATGGCACTTGAACAGCATTCTGGAACGAAAAACTCACGAAAACCGGAGGTCCACTGTATACATATACAGTGGACCCTCGGTTAACGAATACCCCGGAAATCGTGCAATTATGTAAGTATAATTTTGTAAGTTCTTGTGGAAGTGTATTTTTGGGGGTCTGAAATAGACTAACTTACGTGAAATTTTTCCTTAAGGGAGTAAATTCGTTCGGTAATGGCACTTGAGCAGACTTCAGGAGTGAAGTTTTTACGAAACTCGGGGGTCCACTGTAGTTAATCTTAAAAAAAAAAATTTTTTGTTGATATTTTTGTCTGGAACAAAATAATTGTACAGTGGACCCCCGGTGTTTGTGGTGCTTTTGTAAGTGTATTTTTGGGGTTCTAAAAGGACTAATCTAATTTACATTATTCCTTATGGGAATAAATTTGTTTTTTAATGGCACTTGAACAGCATTCTGGAATGAAAAAATCACGAAAACCGGGGGTCCACTATATTTACATTAATTCATATGGGAAATATTATTTCGGTTATAGGCAATTTTATTCTTAGGCCGAGCTTCTGGAACGGATTACGGCCTATAACCAAGGGTCCACTGTATATCATAGTGGTTTGAATTGAACATAGGCTAATATAAATTAACCTGACCTAAACTGGGTATGTTTTTGCATATAAGCAACAGTCTAATATAAAGTAACCTGCCCTAAATAATATTTATTGAGAAATTTGCTTAAACTCGTACGTGAAAAATTGACATTTTCTTTAGGAAAACCAATTGGTATATAGCAAAATTTAATAAAATTAGAACGGTAAGAACTTGGTGTATAATGTCTACAACTTGTGGTTCAAGACACAAGTTGAATATTAAGACACATGTGCAGCAGTTGGGTGTCTTTATTGATGAAATGTTTCACCTATACAGTAGGCTTCTTCAGTCAAATACAGTGGTACCCCGACTTACGATATTTTTTCATTCCAGAATGCTGTTCAAGTGCCATTACCAAACGAATTTATCTCCATAAGAAATGATGTAAAATAGACTAGTCCTTTTAGACCCCCAAAATTACACTTACAAAAGCATTTAAAAAAATAAACTTACATAAAAGGGTGAGTTTGGGGACCATCGTAAGTCGGGGTACCACTGTAGTTAGCAGTTGTAGTGGTGAAATAAAGATGATGCAATCAGTCCACCAACCCTGGAGAAAAAGTATTTGAGGTGGTCAGTCCCTTAGCCTGGAGAAGAGTTCAGCTTCATGGTCTGGAACAAAGTGGTCAGTCCCTCAGCCTGGAGAAGAGTTTAGCTCCATGGTCTGGAACAAGGTGGTCAGTCCCTCAGCCTGGAGAAGAGTTGAGCTCCATGGTCTGGAACAAGGTGGTCAGTCCCTCAGCCTGGAGAAGAGTTCAGCTCCATGGTGCAACCCAACTGTTGCACACGTGTCTTATCTTCAGCTTGTCAAAATTTTATACCATTTTCAACAACACGACGCGAGTAAACAATATTATCAAAGATACGCTATTATGTACCTCAATCAGCTCTCCTTGCACTATATCATTCTCTTATCTACCCGTATCTCACCTATGGAATCTGTGCATGGGGATCAACAACGTTAAATCACCTTAGACCACTCATAACACAACAAAAGGCCGCAGTCAGAATGATAACAAATTCCCACTCTAGACAGCATACTCCACCAATATTCAAAAGTCTCAAACTACTCACCGTAAAGAACATTCATACTTACTCTTGTGCCTACTACATATATAAAACTTTACACTCTAAAATTCTTTACGCTCAAAATTCTCCTCACCAACTTTAATAGGACCCATGACCACAACACAAGACACAGATCACTTTTTGATATACCCCGTGTTCATAACAACCTATGTAAAAATTCTATGCACATAAAGGGCCCCAGAATCTGGAATTCATTACCAGTAAATATTAAGATAATCTTGTCTGAAAATCAATTTAAGACTCAACTCAAAAACCACCTACTCACCCAAAACTAAATGATCATACTATAAACAACTTTGAAAAATGCTCATTATTACTTTCCTATACGATAATCTCAATTTTTAATAATATGTTACTATATTATGTTACCCCCTACTCATATTATAAGTTAATGTCAAAAATGCTCAATGTTATTTTCATTAAGATAATCTCAATTCCATATTATCATTCAAGAATCTTAACACCTGTAACAATCTAATATCATTATATAAAAATTTTAAAAAAACAAGTAAAAATTTCATCATATTGTAATTTTTGAAAATAATTTTTTAACTAGAATAACTCAATAAATTTCTCTAATAGTTAAGTACATAGTCTTTAAGGACTAGAATAAGCTGCCCCTAATGCCATGGCATGTCAGTGGCTCTCCTTGCACTCAATTTACATTGTAACTACCGATACCTATGTAATCTGCAATCTGCAATGAAATAAAATTTGTTTGTTTGTTTGTTTATTGTGGAAATATTTTGATCCTGAGACCTTGTTCACTCCATACAAGGTCCCAGGACCTCAGTGTGTCCAAAATAAATTTTGGACACACTGTTTTTCTTTTTAGGTCACCCTGCTTTTGTGGGATATGGTCGGTTCATTGAAAAAAAAATTGTTCTTAATGTCTTTGTTATACTTACAGAAACAATATCATCCAGCCTTGCCGCATCGGTGACGATGGGAAACCTCACCCCATCGAGAGCGTAATGGAACTGCAAGAAGGGATGGGCGTCATGCAACCTCCTAACCACAACAGTGAAGGCTCCCACTAGCTGCACGGCCGTCACTCACAAAACACTGGCGTTGCCCTTTTATATCGATACAAATCGTGACTTAGTTCGTATTTTGCACTTTTTATCACCAACCTTTTGGTAATAAACATATCTTCGAGCTGATAGGTGAAAGATGTCGGGCCCCTAACTGGCTCTGGGGTACAAGGACACCCCAGAAATTGTAGGAATTTTAAGTGTATTTATGTCGTCAGTTCGAAACTTATAGTGAATGGTGCATAAATGGCCAACTGGGAATAGAAAACATGTAACAGATTGAGTTTTTTATCGTTAGGTAAAAAATGCAACTAATGTGACATTTTATTGGTAGAATAAATGATATAAAATACCGACATAATGGAAAAAAATAAATGCAGTGTAATGTGATCCTTTATTGACGTTTTGTCCACACACTGGGCTTTATCAGTCACAAACAGATTTGTTCATGACTTGATAAAGTCCACTGTGTGGGCAAAACATAGTCAATAAAGGATTGCATTGTACTGCGCTTGTGTTTATTTTTCCAACATTTTATTGTAGTTACATTTTGCTCTCCAGGAGCTTTGTCAAGCTGGAAAAACTTAACAAAGCTCCTGGAAAGCAAAACATTGCCTCAGTAAAATGTTGCATTAGTTGTGTCCTTTTACCCAACAATTTATGGGTAACTCAACCATTATTACTGACCTTGTATTACGTGATGTTTTGCCTGAACTGCAGTGCGCTCACTTGTCATTCAGAAGAGTGAGGATGGTTCCACTCGGAGGGTATCTGAATGGTGATGTCTGATTGCCTCTAACAAGACAACGACTCAACAAATGACTGAATAAACAACTGAACATATGACTGAATTTGGCGGGATTTGTGGATAACGACACTAATGTACAGTTCAGGACACTTATTAGAGGAAACATGTCGCCATGAGTGGCAACTTCAGTCTTGTCTGTACCACCATTTCTCAGTTTGGTGGGAGATGGCCAGTGTACACAAAAAAAAGAATGCTTGAAATAGAATTTTCTAAAGTCTACCCTAAATACAGTACAGTACGTCTTTGACTTACGAACACAAACACTGAGAATCTCTTGTATTGTGTATAACACCATTATTGTTCATGAATGGTATACAGTACTGACAAGATGAAAATTAGACACATATGCAACATCTGGGTATCTTTAACCCTTTGACTGTCGGAGGCCCCTTTCTGAAACTGTCATTCTATGTCGCAAAATTTTGGAAAAAAAAATTATTTTTTCTTATGAAATGATAGAGAATCTTTTCCCGATGGTAATGACACCAAAAGTACGAAATTTGATGGAAAACTTACGGAATTACGTTCTCGCAAAGTTAGCGATGTTAGCGATATATACGCATCGGCGATTTTCCCGACTTTGAGCCCTATTTTCGGCCAATTCCATTGTTATAGTCGACCAAAATCATAGCTATTTCTTTAGAACTCCATTTGTTCTATCGATTGAGTACAAGAAACCACCAATTTACCGATTTCAACTACCCAATAAAGTGGTCAAAAATTGGCAATTTTGCCAATTTCATGCAAAATAAAAAAGATGCCAATTTCAAAATAGGGTCCAGAAAAAACAATGCAGACATTCCTGGCACTAAAATAAGATGTTATCTGTTCATTAGTCACGTCTTTAGGCCCCTCTTATATTACTCTTGCTTTCTATTTTGATTTTTTATTCACTCAAAAAATAGAAGATTTATTGTTATGCAGATTATTGCATTATTGTAAAAATGATATAAATAATATCTGTGCACTTGTGAAAGAATATTAGACTCACCAGTTGATGTGTATTGGACGCGTGGCGTGATTTGTTTACTCCTGAACATTGGCAAAAATTGAACATTTCCGTTACTTTGAGCTCAATTTCAAGATCGTTTTCATCATGAAACTAATGAAAATCATCTCTATTCCAGTAAAATGTTTTCCATTCTATCACATGAGACCACAAAAAAGAGAATATACCCATAAATACTTTACGCAAATACACCTCAAAGTCGGCGTTTTAATCCAAAAAAATGGTCGGAGTTTTTTTTTTCTCATTATGCAATGCAGTGCTTGCTGCAGGATTTTTTTTATACCGCGCACACTGACCACACAGACCCATTCTCTCATATGTTGGCCTACCAGCTTTCTCTCGTTTGATTTGAAGCCGCTAAAATTTGAGAGTATATATACTTCCGAAACACTGGCTCGTAAGACATATATACAACCGAAACAGTCAAAGGGTTAACGTAGATGCTTTGCCATCCAGTGGCTTTATCAATACAAATTCTAGGACATAATCTTAAGACAGTTGAACTATATACAGTTGGTGTGAAGAGCACCGTAGTCGTGAAGAATCAGATTCTTCACGACTACGGTGCTCTTCACACCAACTCAAAGGCTGAGGGACTGATTACCTCATCTTCTGTATATAATTCTACTGTCTTAAGATTGTGTTCTAGAATTTGTATTTATAAAACCACTGGATAGCAAAACGTCTGTATTAAAGATACCCAGATGTTGCCTATGTGTCTAATTTTCACAATATCATTATTATACACAATACAAAAGGTCCCCAATGTGTTTGTAAGTTGAAGACTTCCTGTATTATGAATATTGTACACAATGAAGGTCCCCAATGTGTTCGTAAGTCAAAGACTCGCTCTGCTTCAAATCGTATCGAGGGCAAAATGTTGTACAACAAAGGCTCGCTCTGTTAGATGCGTTTTCCATTCCTAGTTTTGAGAATTGTCCTCACTGTTGTATGATTGAAATAACTGCATTTAAGAAGCTTTATGTCTTAGGTGTTATTCTTCCATTTTCAATGAAGAAGATTTGTAAGTGAGTGTCGTGTGCTGCATTTCTCCTCGATGTTTTATTTGCGTATTGATGAGCGGAAATAATTTATATATTTTTTTTTTAATGAACTGGCCATATGCCTGCGAAGCAGGGTGACCTAAAATGAAAAACAAAGTTTTTATTTTTAAAAATAGTACAGAAGGAGGTTACTAACCCCTTGCTCCTGGCACTTTAGTTGCCTCTTGCGACACGCATGACTTACGGAGGAAGAATTCTGTTCCACTTATTATTATTATTATTATTATTATTATTATTATTATTATTATTATTATTACTGTGTACAGTATGCTCTCTTTTAAAGCTCCTCTATATGATGTGATCTTTTAATGAGATTGAGAATGTGCATCCAAGATGGAATTACATGACCTATGAAGGCCTTTCAATGCATTGTTCAATTTTGGATACAGTGGACCCTCGGTTAACGAATACCCCGGAAATCGTGCAATTATGTAAGTATAATTTTGTAAGTTCTTGTGGAAGTGTATTTTTGGGGGTCTGAAATAGACTAACCTACTTGAAATTTTTCCTTAAGGGAGTAAATTCGTTCGGTAATGGCACTTGAGCAGACTTCAGGAGTGAAGTTTTTACGAAACTCGGGGGTCCACTGTATACTTCTTCAGTTGTATTTAGAAAAGAATACATTAGCAGATTTTTAAATGAGTTCCTTCTGCACAGTAGCCAGGTCTCGATTAGTGTAAGTTTGATTAGTGCAAATTCGATTAGTGCAAGTTTGATCAGTGCAAATTTCAATTTAGTTCAAAATTTATTAATGCGAGTCTTTTCTCCCAGACTCGTCAAATTGTGCGCAAAAATTACACATACAGTGGACCCCTGAATTACGAACACCCCGGAAATCGTACAATTATGTAAGTACAGTCTCTCCTCACTTAACGACGTACTCGTTTATCGACGACTCGGAGTTACAATGGGCTCTCCCACGAGTTAAAAAAAAAAAAAAAAAATAGTTTTCCATATGAGAACTTGGGTCATGCATCTCAATCTCCTTCTTAAAGCCACTCAGTACACTAGCTTTTAAAGTCTCCAAGACTACATATTTGTACAAATTTTAACTTGATTGTGTACCCCATAGTACAAGATAGAAGTGCAGCAGCACTTGTATAAGTTTCGTAGCTGACATTTAACCCTTTTAGCCCTGAATTATGAAATACATGTCTGTTTGTTCTCATTTGTTGAGATGTCCTTCGTAGGAAGCTAAGGAATACATATATTCATGAAAAAAATAAAAAAATATAATGGTGGGAACTCCGGGTCCTGCCAGGCTTTTTGAGGGTAAAAAGTGGAGTTCAAAGTGTATAAAATTTCACTTGGAAAACAGAATTTTATTCAATTATACACTATTGACATTGATATTGACAAAGTTCTACAATGTAACTCACAATAAAATAAAAGAATCGGGACTTGAACAGGAAGAGATTCCCTGGGTATGAGCACATCACAGAAAGTTTCAACTGTTTGTTGTTGTGTGAGGCAGAGAGCAGCAAAATTTGCCTGAGTCAAAATCAAGTAGGTTTTTAGAAGGGAGTGAAGTTCCTTTCAGGTTTCTATGGCCTCCAAGTGTTACCAGTACATTGCTATGGTTATAGAAAAAAGCTGGGAACCTGAATTCCCATCAGGGCTAAAAGGGAAGCACTCCAGAGCGATTGTTATTATTACAATAAATAAACCTTTATCTTTATTAATTATTATTATCATCATCAACATACCTTGTTCACTGAGTTTAATCATTTCTTAATTAAGCTGCTACGAGAGACACAGAATATAAACACACAGACGAACACACCAGCTGATCCCTTTACTGTGAACTTCTTTTGTACTTCTTCCATTTTCCTCTTCCAAGTGCTGCTGCACTTATAACTATCTTGTACTATGGGGTGCACAATAGACATGCAGCAACACTTGGAAGAGGAAAAACAAGAGAAAAATGGATCAGAACAAACCAGCTGATCAGGGATCAGCTGGTGTGTTCGTCTGTGTTTACATTCTGTCTTTCTCGTGGCAACTTATGAAAAAAATTATTTTACTCAGTGAACAAGGTATATCGATGGTGATAATAATAATAATAATAATAAAATACATATATGGAGAGGTATTGGAGGATGAGCTGGGCTGGGGCTATACGAGAGAGAGGGAGAAAGTGCCAGCAGTCTCAGTAACTCCTGCTTCACCATGACATTCGGACGTGTAAGCTAACGGCACTAGAAAATATTGTATACTTATACTATTACTATCAATACAGGTTATCTACTTATCATATTTATTCCAGAATAATATTAGGTATAACATAAATAATGTAGAAGCATGATAAAGATGCCCAAATTAATAAAAACTGACATTATATAGAGAGGTATTGAAGGATGGAGGCGGAGAGGATAAAAAAAAAGTGACCGCGACCATTATAGAAAACGGTACCGCCTGAAGGGTAACTATAGAAGATCACTCGTACCCTATGCAAAGACTGAAAAAAGTGCGATTTTCTTGATTTTTTTTTTTTTTCAAGTAATCAGCTATGTAAGCGTTTCCTGGAATAACTTGGAAGTAAGTCATTGACCTATTTCATGTTGTATTACCGTTAATAATAAACAGATTGAAAGGAACTTCCCAACAAACATAATGCTGAATGTTTTAATTTTGGGTGGTGACACTTTTGAAGTGTCAGTAATGGGTGATTCCTCGATTAGCGACAAATTATTTACCGACAGGGTCTTAGGCCCCTATCTCCGTCGTTAAGTGAGGAGAGACTGTATAATATTGTAAGTACTTTTGTAAGTGTATTTTTGGGGGTCTGAAATGGACTAACCTACTTGGCATTATTTCTTAAGGGAGTAAATTCGTTCGGTAATGGCACTTGAGCAGGCTTCTGGAATGAATTTTGTTCATTACTCGGGGGTTCACTGTAATTGGAAAAGTGTGAATTTGAATAATGGCACCATTTCACAGGATTCATTTTTCACACTAATCAAGACCTGCCTCTACTTTGATTTAATTGTTTTATTTGAATACCATCCAAAAAAATGAATTCTTGCTAAATCAATTCTTCTTGTGTTTTTTATATTTTTTTATTACACATCGGCTGTTTCCCACCAAGGCAGGGTGACCCGAAAAGAGAAGAAACACTTGATCGTCATTCACTCCACCACTGTCTTGCCAGAGACGCGCTTACACTGCAGTTATAAAACTGCAACATAACACCCCTCCTTGTGTTTTGTAGTGCAGAAATACCTTTTATGGCGCGGTTACCAGGTGCCGAAAAAGTTCCGTGCTTTGCAAAACCACACCATTTAAAAGATTGTGATAATGCATCGGTGTAATGAGCCAAAGGTGAAATAACACTAATGCATGTGTTGATACCCCACCTGTACCCAGAGTGGGGTTAAGATTTTGTAGGCCCCTGGGCTACAGGTACTGTGAGACCCCCAGCGATATTTTCAAAAGGAAGTTAATGAACCATGCAATGAACGATTAACAGCTCATCATGTATGTGCTGTAATAACATACTATAATTATAATCTCTATGGGGAAGTGGAAAGGAATTCTTCCTCCGTTCTTCAATACAAGTTTCTCTCCCCCATGTGCGCGTTATTTGTGTATTGTTCCAGTCACGATAATTTTTTTTTATTCTTTGTCAGGATGATAAATTAGTCACTTTCAACATCTGGGCTTCTCTATTTTGTTGTCATTTTGCCAGCCAGTCGCTGTATTTTTATTAATTTTTAACACCGTCCGTTTCCCACAGACGGTGACCTATAAAAGGAGAAACTGGTTTTTTTTTATAATTAGTAATGTATACAGGAGAAGGGGTTACTAGCCCCTTGCTCCCGGCATTTTAGTCACCTCTTACGACACGCATGGCTTACGGAGGAGGGACTCTAACCCACTTCTCCGTGGATAACTGGCTGTATTGTATTGATAAAATCACTGGTCGGGCGAAGCATCTACAAAACAGATCAACCCAGACGTTGCACATGTATTTAATTGATAAAGTCACCGGTGAATGCAACTACCTCTCAATACAAGGCAGTAAACTGCATATTGCATATATACTTGCTAAGCGATTCTTTGGAGGGTTTGCAATTAGAAATGCCTCATAAAGTGCAGTTTAACGAATCTGTATTTAGACTATTGTTGGCCTGAGTGACTCGCCATCACTGCCATAGAGGGAGTATAAGGGGGTGACCCATAGGTCAGTATCCCATAGGTCGGTATCTCATAGGCCAGTAACCCATAGTCAGCATTCCTTAGGTCATTAACTCATAGGTCAGTGCCCCACAGGTCATTAATGGCTCTTTGGCTAGGCCTATACTGCATTTGCATCTTCTAGGCTTACACTTGCTGGTCTGATCCACTTTATTTCCCTGAAAATCACACTTTCAGTACTTGACAAATTTTTTTGTATTCCCCTTTTAGTTAACCCTAGTGAGTTTATTGCTTTGTTTTGATAATAATAATAATAATAATAATAATAATAATAATAATAATAATAATATATCTTTCTAGTACTTATCCTAGACGTGACTTCACGAATAGTGCAGGACAGACTGAAGTGTCGTCCAAAATTTCCGCTTTGAATTGTACGTTGGGTGTGAATTGTTGCAGCCGCGGTATTGTGATTTTTTTCAGTTCCTTGTTTCTCGTTCATTCCTCCATCTTTTCACGTTTTTTTGCTTTTATGTCTCTGTTTCTATGTTGTCAAAGTCAAAATCAAAGTTAAAGTTGTGTAGTTCACAGACTTCAAACACGTTTTGTTCACCACTGTATGTATTTAGTAGTAATGGGGCCGATACCAAAAATTTTGCTAATACCATCAAATTTAGCCGATACCCACTGATACCAATGTTGTTTTAGAGTGATACATGCAACGTCAAAGTTAGCCGATACCTACCAATACCATCAAAGTTAGCCGATACCTGGCGATACTTACTGATACCATCAAAGTTAGCCAATACCTGTCGATACCTACTGATACCAACAAAGTTAGCCAATACCTACCGATACTATCAAATTTATTCAGTACCATCAAAGTTAGCCGATACCCCTCAGAGTTAGCCAATACCTACCGATACCATAAAATTTAGCTGATACCCACTGATACCAACACTCGGTTTTAGACCGATACCCATGTCAAAATTAGCCGATACCTACCGATACGTTGGCCTATCCCCAGCAATCAGTACGAGGCATTAGTCCTATACCGTTTCTCCAGCTGTGTGAGAGGCCATATAGGCTTATCATTGGTAATAACATTAGGCTGTTAAATTCAATACTACAGTGGACCTTCGGTTTTCGTTCACCTCCAAACTCGAACAATTATGTAAGTGTATTTTCGTAAGTGCTTTTGTAAGTGTATTTTTGGGGGTCTGAAATGACTAATCTAATTTACATTTGTCCTTATGGGAACGGCACTCAAACAGCATTCTGGAAAGAATTTTCAATGAAAGCCGAGGGTCCACTGTACAGTAGACCGTCATTTAGCACGAGTATGGGTATTGCATGATTGAAGAATTGTGGCACATTATTATCTAACACGACGTAAAAATGATATTATACGGTTCGCGGAGGGGAAAAAATTTTGAGCGTGCGGTCGCCTGCAGTGGGTTAAACCATTGAGTCAGTGGGGGAGTCCTACTGAGGGTGGCTATGAGCCACATCAAGTGTTTAATGCTGATGAGACAAGTGTTTTCTTGAAGAAAATGCCAACATGAACTTATATCAGTCAGCAAGAGAAAAGTGCACCAGGCTTCAAGACAGCAAAGGATCGCTTCACCTTGCTCCTTTGCGGTAATGCATCAGGTGATTTCAAGTGTAAGCCCAATCCTCGTGCTTAGAGGAAAAGGGAATTTGTTTTTCCTTCCACAAACTGTAAGTAAGTAAATTTATTCAGGTATACATAGATACAGTTACATTGATTATCATACATAGCAACATATGTGTAGAGAACCTAGGATAACCCAAAAAAGTCAGACAGAATGGAAATAAGTCACTCTGGCTTTTTTGGGTTATCCTAGGTTCTCTACACATATGCTGCTATGTATGATAATCTTTGTAACTATAACTGTGTATACCTGAATAAACTTACTTACAGTTTGCGGAAGGAAAAACAAATTCCCATTTCCTCAAGCGGCTGCCTTGTTGTTGTGGATCAGCGGGGGAGACTACCCGCCGTCCCCAGCCACCCCTCGACACCACCCCCACCATCCCAGCATTCTTAGTTCATACACGTCCAGTCCACTGCTACAAGCTAGCTGTGTTTGTGAAGAATAAGAGAGAGAGAGTGAATTATGTTTTGATCTTTAAATTACTATATCTTGTATCTGCCAAGCAATCATGACACCCAGTAGGCATAACAGTGTTGCTCAAAGTGGCAAGAATTAATGAAGGAAACAAAGATATTAGACAAGACATAACCTGTGGCTGTAATGAAGCGTTACTTTGTACACATAAAAAGAGGTAAACATAAGTTTGAGTGACTGACTGACTGACTGACTTGACTGACTGACTGAATGACTTGACTGACTTACTGAAGGACTTGACTGACTTTCTGAATGACTTGACTGACTGACTTACTGAATGGCTTGACTGACTTACTGAATGACTTGACTGACTTACTGAATGACTTGACTGACTTACTGAATGACTTGACTGACTTACTGAATGACTTGACTGACTTACTGAATGACTTGACTGACTTACTGAATGACTTGACTGACTTACTGAATGACTTGACTGACTTACTGAATGACTTGACTGACTTACTGAATGACTTGACTGACTTACTGAATGACTTGACTGACTTACTGAATGACTTGACTGACTTACTGAATGACTTACTGACTGACTTACTGAATGACTTGACTGACTTACTGACTGACTTACTGAATGACTTGACTTACTGAATGACTTGACTGACTTACTGACTGACTTAAAGTTAGACACTCAGTACAACCATCGACTTCAGTTCCAGAACCTCTACCATCCACCTCAGCCCAGTAGGGCAACAGCATAACTCCACTCTCTTCACAATCATCCACAAACACCAGCACCCACAATTTAAGGTAAATACTATTATTTCTGTTACATTTGTAGTCTTAAGCAGTAAAAACAACATAATACATCACGATAATGAACTACAATTACATATTCACCTTCAATTTTTGCAAGATCTGTTGGTCTAAAAAAAACTTGTTTGGCTTTTTGGGGACTCCCAGGAACGTAACCCTATTTTTCCCATAAGTTCTTTTAATTATCTAACACGACGTTTTCAGGAACGTAACTACTGTGCTAAATGACAGTCTACTGTATATTTTTTTTTTTTTGATGATCTTCAAATTTTATTCTTTGAATTTTTTCCTTTAAATTTTGACCTGTGAATCTTGACCTTTGAATTTTGACCTTCAAATTTTGACCTTGGATTTTTTTTTTTTTTTTTTTTTTTTAGTAAAACTGCTTTAATACTGACTAATCTACAGTGTTTGGAATGGCATTTTAAAACTCATTCGACATGGGTTCAAACCCCACCTGGTTCCATGGTTGGTCTGCAGTCGTGCTATTGCGGTTTCGTGAGTCGTGATCTCTGGCGTCTCATTTCGAAAAAAAATTTCCAGGCGTTCGTTTGATTCCGATTGTGATGCTTTTGACGTTTGGAATGAAATTAGAGACTGTGTGATTGTGTTTTTGTATTTAAGATGTTGTGGGAATGTTTGGTATTTTGCACTGGTTATAGATATTGAAAAAAATTGAGTATATATATTGCATGGATGTTGATATTGTGGTTATATGTGGAAAAAAACGAATTTCCTGTGTAAGGTGACTGGGTAAGTCACCTTACACTTGCTGCCCCTGTTCACTTAGCAGTAACTAGGTACCTGGGTGGTCATTTCCTTGCACCAGATGCCCCTGTTCACCTAGCAGTAACTAGGTACCTGGGTGGTCAGTTCCTTGCACCAGATGCCCCTGTTCACCTAGCAGTAACTAGGTACCTGGGTGGTCAGTTTCTTGCACCTGAGGCCCATGCACCTAGCAGTAAATTGACACCTGAGCATCCTGGGAAAAACCCAAGGGTCACAACAAAAATAATCCCCATTTCTAGGCTTTCTCTGGGTTATCAACCCTGGTTAATAACCCAAAGACAGCCTTATTAACCGAACATTGTACCACGGTCAGACTAATGTTTTCCCACACTATTGTTCACACTGCAGTGTAGCAACGCGAACTAGACTCACACTAGTTTTTCACTGCTCGCTGGGTCACCGTCTGGATAAGATCCGGGCTGGAACAAGACCGGCGAACCTACTACA
>WNWK01020048.1:0-36614 GCA_009830355.1 Cherax destructor | reverse complement strand
CCACAACTAGTCATGAAGTTGAGTTATTTCATGAATTACTTGAGACATGTGTGGGATAAATTGTATCCTCCTAAAAGGCAGCTTTATCCTCTGGAAGTCCAGTTGTACCCCCAAGAAGTCCACCTGCATTCGTTGCTAAGACCAGCTACATCCCTGGAAAAAATCCGCTGAAGATTACCGATAATCCACGAGGCAACTTAAGTTTCCAGAAAGGTTTGCAATTTCAGGCTAAGAATGTTCCTCACTCGACATTGTTGCTCTGTTCATGCCACTCATTGTGACGGCATCGTATGCCTGAGCGTGTCCCGGAGGATGCCTGCACGGCGCTGGGAGTGATACACATATCATGCGACGTGAAGATATCCCCATGACATGTCCTCTCCGAGCCACGACTTTCGGAGAGGTAAAAACACAGACGTGAGGGCTCCGGGTAGGACTGGGTGAGGATCCCGCTCGTCGCCTCGGGGTGCTGTCTGCGTCACCTCCTCGTCCTCTTAATTCCCTTAATTCTTCCATTACATTTAGATGTCACACATTTGAATATCACGGGGATGTGAGTCAGCCAGAGCTGCCAGCTCTTCTCTGCGGGATTTATATCCTTTTCTCGAGGGTGGAAAGAATGCTTAATAAAGGGATCACCATTCTCCCTTTCTCCCCCCCCCCTCGCTCTCTCTCTCTCTCTCTCTCTCTCTCTCTCTCTCTCTCTCTCTCTCTCTCTCTCTCTCTCTCTCTCTCTCTCTCTCTCTCTCTCTCTCTTCTCTCTCTCTCTCTCTCTCTCTCTCTCTCTCTCCCTCTCTCTCTCTGTCTATGTCTGTGTCTGTCTGTGTCTGTCTGTCTGTCTTTCTGTCTGTCTATCTGTATGTCTGTCTCTGTCTCTGTCCAGAATAAGAATTTTCCTTCAGGAAAACATTTATACAAACATACCTGGACAATAGAACCTCTTCCGGGTGAGACTATGTACATTAACGACATTTTTCAGTATTAAGACAATAAAGTTTCTCGAGAATTATCTTTCATTATATCAAAGAAGAGTGAAAGTTGAACACCAGTTTAATTAAATGTAATAATAAACAATGTTATTCCTCGTAATTGTTCTCTTCACGAGGTATGCCTCTGTGCTGTTAATGGGTTCTTGATCCAAGGAAATCTACCCCTTCTTTGAATTAAACTTCAATACCTCCCACACTAAGGCATTGTATGACCCTAAGAGGTATAGAAAAGAATATTTCCTCCGTAAGCCATGCGTGACGTATGAGGCGACTAAGATGCCGTTAGCAATGGGCTAGTAACCCCTTCTCCTGTACAAATCTACTAAAAACGAGAAGAAGAAAAACTTTATAAAATTGTGTTGTCTGAATGTGCGTGGATGTAGTGCGGATGATAAGAAAGAGATGATTGCCGATGTTATGAATGAAAAGAAGTTGGATGTCCTGGCCCTAAGCGAAACAAAGCTGAAGGGGGTAGGCGAGTTTCAGTGGGGAGAAATAAATGGGATTAAGTCAGGAGTATCTGAGAGAGTTAGAGCTAAGGAAGGGGTAGCAATAATGTTGAAGGATCAGTTATGGAAGGAAAAGAGGGAATATAAATGTGTAAATTCAAGGATTATGTGGATTAAAATAAGGGTCGGATGCGAAAAGTGGGTCATAATAAGCGTGTATGCACCTGGAGAAGAGAGGAGTGTAGAGGAGAGAGAGAGATTTTGGGAGATGTTAAGCGAATGTATAGGAACTTTTGAACCAAATGAGAGAGTAATTGTGGTAGGGGACCTAAATGCTAAAGTGGGAGAAACATGCAGAGAGGGTGTAGTAGGTAAGTTTGGGGTGCCAGGTGTAAATTATAATGGGAGCCCTTTGATTGAACTTTGTATAGAAAGGGGTTTAGTTATAGGTAATACATATTTTAAGAAAAAGAGGATAAATAAGTATACAAGATATGATGTAGGGCGTAATGACAGTAGTTTGTTGGACTATGTATTGGTAGATAAAAGACTGTTGAGTAGACTTCAGGATGTACATGTTTATAGAGGGGCTACAGATATATCAGATCACTTTTTAGTTATAGCTACAGTGGGAGTAAAAGGTAGATGGGATACAAGGAAAATAGAATCAGTAAGTAAAAGAGAGGTGAAGGTTTATAAACTAAAAGAGGAAGCAGTTAGGGTAAGATATAAACAACTATTGGAGGATAGATGGGCTAGTGAGAGTGTAGGCAATGGGGTCGAAAATGTATGGGGTAGATTTAAAAATGTAGTGTTAGAGTGTTCAGCAGAAGTTTGTGGTTACAGGCGAGTGGGTGCGGGAGGGAAGAGGAGCGATTGGTGGAATGATGATGTAAAGAGAGTAGTAAGGGAGAAAAAGTTAGCATATGAGAGGTTTTTACAAAGTAGAAGTGATGCAAGGAGGGAAGAGTATTGAGAGAAAAAGAGAGGTTAAAAGAGTGGTGAAGCAATGTAAAAGAGAGCAGATGAGAGAGTGGGTGAGATGTTATCAGCAAATTTTGTTGAAAATAAGAAAAAGTTTTGGAATGAGATTAATAAGTTGAGGAAGCCTAGATAACCAATGGATTTGACAGTTAAAAATAGGAGAGGAGAGTTATTAAATGGAGAGTTAGAGGTATCGGGAAGATGGAGAGAATATTTTGAGGATTTGTTAAATGTTGATGAAGACAGGGAAGCTGTGATTTCGTGTGTAGGCCAAGGAGGAATAACATCTTGTAGGAGTGTGGAAGAGCCAATTGTGGGTGTAGGGAAGTTCGTGAGGCAGTGGGTAGAATGAAAGGGGTAAGGCAGCTGGGATTGATGGGATAAAGATAGAAATGTTAAAAGCAGGTGGGGATATAATTTTGGAGTGGTTGGTGCTATTATTTAATAAATGTATGGAAGAGGGTAAGGTACCTAGGGATAGGCAGAGAGCGTGTATTGTTCCTTTGTATAAAGGCAAAGGGGACAAAAGAGAGTGCAAAAATTATAGGGGAATAAGTCTGTTGAGTGTACCTGGTAAAGTGTATGGTAGAGTTATTATTGAAAGAATTAAGAGTAAAACAGAAAGCAGGATAGCAGATGAACAAGGGGCTTTAGGAAAGGTAGGGGGTGTGTAGACCAAGTGTTTACAGTGAAACATATAGGTGAACAGTATTTGGATAAGGGTAAAGATGTTTTTGTGGCATTTATGGATTTGGAAAAGGCGTATGATAGGGTAGATAGGGGGGCAATGTGGCAGATGTTGCAGGTGTATGGAATAGGAGGAAGGTTACTGAAAGCAGTGAAGAGTTTTTATGAGGATAGTGAGGCTCAGGTTAGAGTGTGTAGGAGGGAAGGGACTATTTCCCAGTAAAGTGGGCCTTAGACAAGGATGTGTGATGTCACCGTGGTTGTTCAATATATTTATAGATGGGGTTGTAAGAGAAGTGAATGCGAGGGTCTTGGCAAGAGGTGTTGGGCTAAAAGATAAAGAAGCAAATACAAAGTGGGAGTTGTCACAGTTGCTTTTTGCTGATGACACTGTGCTTTTGGGAGATTCTGAAGAGAAGCTGCAGAGGTTGGTGGATGAATTTGGTAGGGTGTGTAAAGAAGAAAATTGAAAGTGAATATAGGAAAGAGTAAGGTGATGAGGATAACAAAAAGAATAGGTGACGAAAGATTGGATATCAGATTGGAGGAGAGAGTATGGAGAAGGTGAATGTATTCAGATATTTGGGAGTGGACATGTCGGCGGATGGGTCTATGAAGGATGAGGTGAATCATAGAATTGATGAGGGGAAAAGGGTGAGTGGAGCACTTCGGAGTCTGTGGAGACAAAGAACCTTGTCCATGGAAGTAAAGAGGGGAATGTATGAGAGTATAGTTATACCAACGCTCTTATATGGGTGTGAAGCATGGGTGATGAATGTTGCAACGAGGAGAAGGCTGGAGGCAGTGGAGATGTGATGTCTGAGGTCAATGTGTGGTGTGAATATAATGCAGAGAATTCGGAGTTTGGAAATTAGGAGGAGGTGCGGGATTACCAAAACGATTGTCCAGAGAGCTGAGGAGGGGTTGTTGAGGTGGTTTGGACATGTAGAGAGAATGGAACGAGACAGAGTGACTTCGAGAGTGTATAAATCTGTAGAGGAGGGAAGGCGGGGTAGGGGTCGGCCTAGGAAAGGTTGGAGGGAGGGGGTAAAGGAAGTTTTGTGTGCGAGGGGCTTGGACTTCCAGCAAGCATGTGTGAGCGTATTTGGTTTTTAATACTTGACGTGCTGTTGGAGTGTGAGCAAAGTAACATTTATGAAGGGATTCAGGGAAACCGGCAGGCCGGACTTGAGTTCTGGAGATGGGAAGTACAGTGCCGGCACTCTGAAGGAGGGGTGTTAATGTTGCAGTTTTATAACTGTAGTGTAAAGCACCCTTCTGGCAAGACAGTGATGGAGTGAATGATGATGAAAGTTTTTCTTTTTCGGGCCACCCTGCCTTGGTGGGAATCGGCCGATGTGTTAATAAAAAAATAAAAATAATAATAATAATAATAATAATAATAATAATAATAATAATAATAATAATAATAATAATAATAATAATAATAATAATAATAATATTAATATTAATAATAATAATAATAATAATAATAATAATACTAATACTAATAATAATATAGTGGCGATATCCAAATTAATCCAGGACCTCAATCTATGGTACAGGTGAAAAACAGACAAATAAGTGACGGTGATAATGACGGTCTAGTAGCTAGGAATGATAACCTTAACTCTATATGTAATGCACACATAGGTCAATATGAGACAATAGAACCATTCTTATTATCTCAAACAACACCAGACATATGTATACACTGTACTAAGGTGTATAATGGATGTGTTCGATTATGGTAATGGTGCCAGATTTCATTTTGTTTTAACAAATGCACTTTGGCACAGTTACTCTTTAGCAGTTATGACATTGATTTACCTAATTTTAATACAAATGACCCCTTGCCATATATTGATGATTATGATTGTTTTGTGAAAACAGGACTTCACTTTATGTCAAAGCAAGATCACTTTTTACAAAATTGGCAGAGATTAGGATTTTAGCTAACAGAACTAAGGTGGCAATTATATACATTTCTAAATCCTGGTTGGATGATACGGTGACTGACGACGAGGTCAAAATAGAAGGTTACAATATAAAATGCTTAGATAGGAATAGAAAAGGTGTGGGGTATGTGCCTACATAAGAAATGACTTAGCTTACAACCCAAGACATGATTTAAATGACAATAAACTGGAAATTCTATGGTTTGAAGTGTTGCTTCCCAAGACGAAACCCACCTTAGTAGGAACTAGTTAAAGCCCTCCCACCCATGACCAGTTCTTAGAGGACTTTTCGAGAGTCTTGTCCGGACTTGAGAACAATTGCGAGACAGTAATACTGGGGGACTTCAATATCTGTTTTCAACAACAAAATAACGGGCTATGTAAAAGGTATAAGCAAATTCTAGGTTTAAATAGTTACACTCAACTAATTAATACACCAACCCAGATCACAAATTTATCATCCACCCTAACTGACCACATACTTTGTAACCGCCCTGAGAACATTAGTCAGTCAGGCGTCATTACCACAGACCTTAGTGATCATTTCATCATTTACTGCACCAGGAAAATCACTAGAGATAGGCCTACACAGGACAATGAAAATGAGGTCAACTAGAAACTACAGTAAAGAAACACTGGTAAATAGGCTACAGAATTGTGATTGGACAGTGATAATAAGTTGCATGGACGTAAATGATGCCTGGAAAAAATTCAAAACAATGTTTATGGCCACCCTTGATAATATTGCACTAGTGAAAGAGGTTAGGATTAAACGAAGAACTGAACCCTGGATGACTGCTGAGATATTAGATAATATGAAATTCAGAGACCAGTTGCGAAAAAAGATTTAAGGCAAACAGACAGGATATTGCAGCGCTAAATGAATTCCAAAGGGTGAGGAACAGAGTGCAGAGGCTTATAAAAGGAACAAAGGCTAGGCACTATTGCTCAAAAATTGAAGAGTACAAAAATAACCCTAGAAAGCTGTGGCAACAACTAAAACAGTTGGGGTATAGTCATAAACCCGTAGATAGATCTAACATAGTACTAAATATCGATAACGAGGTATGCCACGAAACAACTAATGTGGCAGATTGTTTTAATTCCTACTACACAACTGTGGCATCAACACTAGTAAGTAAACTACCAACTGCATCAAATACCCTTAACACAGACTCTGATAAGTTTGAAACATACTATACCAATAAAGGAGTAACCCCAAACAGTTGTCAACTAGTAAGTGTATCTCATGACTTCTTGCAAAAAATAACTATGCAAGTTAAACCCAACTAAGAGCACCGGCCCAGATAACATCCCTGCTAAGTTCCTAAAAGATGGTGCCTCTGAATTGCCAATCCCCATTGCTCACATAATAAATTTGTCCATCACAACTTATACCGTACCAGAGGGGTACAAGGAGGCCAGTGTTACTCCTATATTCAAGAATAATAGTAGGTCCAAAATGTCCAAAATTCTAGAGAGAGCGGTGTCCTGTCAAGTAGTTAAGTATCTTAATGACTACATCATTCTTCATAGTTACTAATAAGGCTTTAGGAGATCTTACTCAACCGACACCTCCCTAATTAATCTGATAGATTAACCTTACACTTACAAAAGGCCTTCGATACTGTCAACAACAATATATTATGTAAGGAACTTCAAGCTATTGGCATAGGTTCCGTAGACTTGTTTAAGTCCTATTTTAACAACTGGAAACAAATTGTCAAAATCAAGAAAACAGAATCAGAACCCCTGCCAATAGCATGTGGAGTTCCCCAAGGTAGTATTCTGGGTCCCTTATTATTCCTATGTTATGTAAACGGATGACAGTGCTCTGTTAGTGTCAGGTAAAGACCCACTGGAACTGGAGTCCTGCAGCAAATGGTTGGTAGACAACAAACTATCGTTACACCTCAGGAAAACGGAAGGCATACCCTTTTTCACGAAACATAAACTGAGAAGGATAAATAATTTTAATGTCCAGTGTAATGAGGAACCCATCACCTCAGCTGCCTCAGTAAAATGTCTGGGAATCCCCTTTGACCAATGAATGTCAGGAGAATTGATAGGGAACAGTGTAGTAAAGAAAGAGAATGCCAGACTGAAGTTCCTCTACAGACAAACAGTTTCTACCTACTAAGGTTCGCACGACCCTATGTCTAGCACTTATACAATGTCATATGGACTACGCTTGCTCTTCGTGGTACTTTGCCTTGACCAAAAAAACCTGAAAGATAGACTGCAAATCATCCAGAACAAAATGGTAAGATTCATCCTGGACCTGAATCCAAGAGAACATGTAGGCCAGGATGAATTACGACAGTTGGATTTCCTGAATGTTGAAGACAGAGTAAACCAACTGAAGTTATATCAATTTTATAAAATTGCTCACAGTGTCCAGAATATCTTGCTGCCAATTTTGTCAAGGCTGGGAACCAAAGCAATCATATTACTAGGGGGAAAAGAGCACAACTTTGTAGTACCCACAGTCAGTGGCCAGGCTTCAAACACCTTTCATTGTACTGCAATAAAGGAATGGAACAGACTGCCTACACATGTCAAAGCCAGTCATAGTATGAACCAGTTCAAGAAGAGAGCCAAAAGGTAGAGAGCCAAAAGGTGCCTAATGAATGTAGCGACAGAAAGGGTGGATTTTTTTTAATTTTTTTAGCTAACATACGTATAAATATAAATAACTTATTTTACCTTATTGCTAGTATATATCCTTTATAGTATAATAATAAGATATTATCTCATTTATAGTATAATAATAAGGTATTAAAAGTACCTCAGTGGAAATAATTCACTCTGTCTGAATTTTTGGGTTATCCTAGGTTCTCTACACATATGCTGCTGTGCAATGATAATCTATGTAACTGTATTTGTGTATACACGAATAAACTTACTTAATAAATTAATAATAATAAATCTTATAATAATAATAATGATAATAATAATAATAATAATAATAATAATAATAATAATAATAATAATAATAATAATAATAATAATAATAATAATAATAATAATAATAATAATAATAATAATAATAATAATAATAATAAAAACAAAATAATAAATCAAACAATAATTATTTTTATAAACTAATTAATAATAAAAATAATAATAATAATAATACTAATAAGAAGAAGAAGAAGAAGAAGAAGAAGAAGAAGAATAAGAAGAAGAAGAAGAAGAAGAAGAAGAAGAAGAATATGATGAAGATGATGAAATGATGAAGAAGAAGAAGAAGAAGAAGAAGAAGAAGAAGAAGAAGAAGAAGAAGAAGAAGAAGAAGAAGAAGAAGAAGAAGAAGAAGAAGAAGAAGAAGAAGAAGAAGAAGAAGAAGAAGAAGAAGAAGAAAATGATTAAGATGATGATGAAGAAGAAGATGATGAAGAAGAAGAAGAAGAAGAAGAAGAAGAAGAAGAAGAAGAAGAAGAAGAAGAAGAAGAAGAAGAAGAAGAAGAAGAAGAAGAAGAAGAAGAAGAAGAAGAAGAAGAAGAAGAAGAAGATGATGAAGAAGATGATGAAGATGATGAAGAAGAAGAAGAAGATGATGAAGATGATGATGAAGAGGATGATGAAGATGATGAAGAAGAAGAAGAAGAAAATGATTAAGATGATGATGAAGAAGATGATGAAGAAGAAGAAGAAGAAGAAGAAGAAGAAGAAGAAGAAGAAGAAGAAGAAGAAGAAGAAGAAGAAGAAGAAGAAGAAGAAGAAGAAGAAGATGATGATGATGATGATGAAGAAGATGATGAAGAAGAAGATGATGAAGATGATGAAGAAGAAGAAGAAGAAGAAGAAGAAGAAGAAGAAGAAGAAGAAGAAGAAGAAGAAGAAGTAGAAGAAGAAGAAGAATAAGAAGAAGAAGGAGAAGGAGAAGGAGGAGGAGGAGGAGGAGGAGGAGGATCCCACAGGCAGCCATTCTCCTAGTTGGCTACGGTATACTAAGAGGATCCCATGACCTAAATGAACCCCTGATTCCTGCTTCTCATACATGAAGACTCGTACTTCCCATTTACCTCTCACCTCAGAGCTGTCTGTCATAATGCTGTCGTCCATTAGCAAGTAACACATTTTTTTAAGTGTAATAATAGGGGTGAAAAGAGACTCTTAATGGCAGCATCACTGAATCCCCTGACGGGTCTGTTCCCACTAAGGTAGATATTATTTGCCAGTATCTCTCCATCGTTCATGAGTCAAGACCAAATTGTTTACTTATCGTTACCGCCCAAATTGGCAAACCTGTCAAGTATTTTGGAATAGTCTATATTCATACATTTCTGCTGGGTCCCTGGTCATGTAGATGTTCAGAGCAATGCATAGGCAGACTCGGCTGCGTTGTCAACTGTACTTGACCTTCCTGTTTCACATAGGGCTATTTCAATCTCAGACTATTTTTTTTTTTTTGTAATCTCTAGCCACCTCCGCAACCGCTGGCAACAATCTGGTCTGATTTCATTCGTAAATTATATTTATTATATTCTATCAATCCGAGTTTAGGTTTCTGGTATTTTTATCATCTATGTCGGGGTTGGGAGACTCTACTCTCCCGTCTTCGCCTCGGGCAAATACGTCTCATTCATGGGTATCTCATGAAGAGGAGCCCAATTCCACTCTGAGAATTGTCAGATTTCAATTTCAGTTTGCCATATTCTATTGGACTGTCATGTCTATCAGCGAACACGTAGAATTGACCTCCGATGTTGTCACGGCTCTAACGCCCTTAATTTATCTTCCCTCTTTTGATAGCAACAGATTTGTTACACAAACTTTGATGGAACTTCCATTAGCACTTCTCACAGCCCTTTCTAACTCTACCTCTGTTATCCTCTCCACCCTCAATATTCTTTAATCAAAAACACACACCCTGCCCTGCAGTGCTCTATGACCCTTGTGGGTTTAGCTCTTGTTTTTTTTATCGTAATAAAAATAATATATCCATACATGATATTTTTATGTTATAACGATTTGAAAGTGGCACCTTTTTGAAAGTTATGAGGTATTTAAGGTATTTAACCTGGACAACAAAATTTGAAATTATAAAAGAGATTTTAAATAATAACTTATTATCTCCCAGTTACGGAATAATTTTTTTTATCATTGAGCACAACTGAGTTAGACATTCATCTAAGAACAATTTTGGTGACTTGAAAATCACGTAAAATACTTAATATTGCAAAAAATATAATATGGGGAAAAAAATATGAAATTTAAACGAATTAACAACCATTTAATTGAGTGATTTTTAGATCAAGAATTTTTGGTTTTACATGGTCAGGTTTATTTTCTTTCTATATTTTCAATTCTACAGTGTTTTAGCAAATGCTTATGACATATATATATATATATATATATATATATATATATATATATATATATATATATATATATATATATATATATATATATATTGTACTTTTGCTTTGGATTAGTCTTCCCCTATGAATATTTTCTAACAAAAATTATGCTATCATATCAATATTGCCACATAAAACATAAGTTTAATAAAAATGATGTTCTTATAATGAGGTTATGTGGCTCTTATTAAAACTGTTATGATGCTTTCTTGGACTTATATGGATCCATCAAAGAATTTAAGAACTGAAAGATTTTGCGATCTTAATTGGTTGCAGTGTTTATTTATCAGACCTTCTAATGGTCAGGTGTTTATACTTCAGTGTTAATGGTGGTGTAAAAATTACCTCTTGGGTAATTTTAGAAGTCACTTCAGTGATCGCTTGTGTTTACTTTATCATTATCTCTTCCCTGAGGCTGTGTAGATGAATGGTTCAGAGAACCAACAAGTTGATAAATTAGACACATATGCAACACTTGGGTATCTTTACTGAGGAAACGTTTCGCCACACAGTGGCTTCATCAGTCCATACAAAGACGAATGGTGAAGAACAGGAGGGGTTGGAGATAATAAGTCCCTCAGCCTGGAGTCGATGTAATCAGTCCAAAATTCTATACTACCTGCAAATACTACTACTACTACTACTACTATTAGTACTACTGTTACTACCTACTACATGGATCAGTATGCCTACTCTTCCACCTCACGTGGTACCTATATCTACCCCTCTGTATCTTCATATTGTTCACCATGCCCTTGTCATGGGGCTGCCACCGCCATAGGGCTGTAAACGGTGCACTACTTGACACTGTGAGAATGGTGAAGGCGACTCTTCCTACCACGAGCTCCAAAGTCAAGAGAGTTACACTCTGTAGAGCGAGGGCAAGTTGAGATGAAGTGAGCAGGTCAGTGCAACTAAGACCATGGACCCCTGCTACAACCCTGCCTTCAGTTTACATGGTGCACCACTGACGGGTCATCTTATGATCAAGACCCGTGCTAGGCCGTGTACTGAGGAACATTAAACAACAATTCATATTGTTTGTAATGATTTAACAAAGCTCCTGGAGAGCGAAACGTTGCCACAATTAAATGGCACAGTAGTTGCCACTGTGTTCTTTTCCCTAACATTTTGTCGATAATTCTACCATTATTGCTCTCTGCTATCTATTGGTCAGCCATACCTCGATCCATGTTATAACATTACCATCTATACCATGAGCTGCCACTTTTCGTAACAGTGTTTTATGAGGTACTCTTATCTAAAACCTTACTGAAATCCAAATAAACAACATCATATTTTTTATCGACTCTCTTTATCTTTCAAAAACAATATATATTTTTATTTATACATATCATTTCTTATATTTTTATGATTTTCCTCTTTTTACCAAGCTCACTTTAATCTCACTTTGCTATCACTATCTATCTCCTCCTCTCTTTACATCAATTCATTTCATTTCTACTGTTTCCATCACTATTATCTTTCCTTGTCTATTCATGTCTCTTTGTTTCCTTGTGTTTTCATCCCTCTTATCTTTCCTTATCCTATCGTCATTATTCTTATAATCTCTGTTGTTTCATCATTTATCTTCCCTAATAATTTTTGCTCTATTTATCATTCTTAATTTTTTTATTACACATTATCGTTCCATGTCTGGGCATCACTCTCATCTTTCTCCTTATATTTACGTCCTCTAGTATTCAACTGCGGTTCTTCGTGTCAACCTCTCTGATGCTCATCTCTCATCTCGTGTGCACAATTAATAAAAGATCTTTGTTTTCAACTCCAGAAACTTTTGAGTAAGTCGATCTTCTGCCAGCGGCAGCGGTGAAATATTTCTCACTTGTGGAACAGAAGATAGCTCATGAGAAGGGAAGTGTGAAAGAGAGAAGGGAAGTGTGAAAGAGAGAAGGGAAGTGTGAAAGAGAGAGAGAAAAAGGGAAAGAGAAAAAGAGAGAGAGCGTATCCAATCTGTTGAAACAAACTATCTACTTCTGTTTATATGAAGGGTTGTTAAAGACTATCATATATTCAACAAGGATACGAAAGTAGAATGCTCTCTACCCTCCTCCACTCCCTTCGGCCATTACCAGAGTGAAAAACAGGGGTGAAAATTTATTATAACCTCTGAAAAAATAGAAGGGAATTTAAATTAAAGAGTAAACTGAATTGATAACATGGGCTAAAATTATTTCTGCTAACTTAGTGTTGTTTCTATCTTACTGCATTTGTTACTTCGATCAGTAGTACCGCGTCTGGTTACCTCCTGATCACAACCCTCTACTTAACCGCTACTAATATTTTCACGGTTACCTTCTGGTTACCTGATCGTCATGATTCAGCAGCTGCACAAATATCAGGAATCCGCTCACTACGAACTGTCCTATTTGTTGTATGTATTTGACGATCTGTGCGAGTTTCAGAATAGGTTTAGTGATATGGTCTTAGATGCTCTGGAAAACAAACAGAATGCAGATGTAGTATACACGGATTTTGCAAAAGCCTTTGACAAGTGCGATCATGGTGTAATAGCACACAAAATGCGTGCTAAAGGGATAACTGGCAAAGTAGGCAGATGGATCTTCAACTTTATAACCAATCAAACACAAAGAGTAGTGGTAGATAGAGTTAAATCGGATGCTGCCATAGTGAGCTCTGTCCCACAAGGCACAGTACTCGCGCCTATACTGTTCCTCATTTTCATATCAGACATAGACAGAGATGTAAACCACATCACTGTATCATCCTGTGCAGATGATACTAGGATCTGCATGAGAGTGTCATCCATTGAGGACACGGCAATTCTCCAAAAATATATAAACCAAGTTTTCCAATGGACAACGGAGAACAATATGATGTTCAATGAAGAGAAATTCCAACTACTCCGTTATGGAAAACTGGAGGAAATAATAGCTAGGACTGAGTATACTACAAACTCTAATCACACAATAGAGCGGAAAAGTAATGTGAATGACCTGGGTGTGGTAATGTCCAAAGACCTCACCTTCAAGGACCACAACAATGCCACTATCACATCTGTGAGGAAACTGATAGGATGGATAATGAGAACATTTAAGACAAGAGATGCTAAGCCAATGATGATCCTTTTTAAATTACTTGTTCTCTCTAGGCTGGAATAATGCTCCACATTAACATCCCCATTCAAGGCAGGTGAAATTGCAGATCTAGAGAATGTACAGAGAACCTGTACTGCACGTATAAGTTCCATCAAACACCTAAACTACTGGGAACGCCTGGAAGCACTAGACTTATATTCACTGGAGCGCAGGCGAGAGAGATATATCATAATCTACACCTGGAAGATTCTGGAGGGAGTGGTCCCTAATATGCAGACAGAAATCACGCCATACGAAAGCAAAAGGGGCGCCACTGGTACACTAAGAGAAAACACAATAAGTGTCTGGGGCCCAAGACTGTTCAACAGCCTCCCACCAGCCATAAGGGGCATTACCAGTAGGCCCCTGGTTGTCTTCAAGAGGGAGCTGGACAGATACCTAAAGACAGTGCCAGACTGTGATTCGTACGTTGGACTACGTGCAGCCAGCAGTAACAGCCTCGTTGATCAGGCCCTGATCCACCGGGAGGCCTGGTCGTAGACCGAGCCGCGGGGACGTTGATCTCAGGAATGCCCTCCAGGTAGACTCCAGGTAGACTCCAGGTAGGGTTTAGTGGATGATTAAGTTAGACAGTGAACATGCAAGAAAGTATGTACTCTTGTCCTCCCTCACTGTGATTTATTACATCTTGAAAGTTCTAGCAACTCCTCCACTATGACATGATTTATCTAGTTGAACCTTATACGTACATGGAAACGTTTTCTCCATCTGGTTCTGCAATGACTATATATTCTTTGTCTTTGCAACATTAGTGGGTGATTTACTAATTTATGCAATGAATCTGTTTACAAAAAACACCTTGACATATATTTGTCTTGTTTATTTCTGTCTAAATCATTTCATTCCAAAAATGGTAAAGTGTTTTAGTCTTTCTTCATAATATTTGCTTCTGAGTGACGGTACGAGTTAAGCTGCTCTTCTTTGTCGTCATCTTTTTCGTTGTATGGGAACCAAAACGAGACGACATATTCAAGTTGCGGTCTCAAAAGATCACCAATACTTTATTAGACTTTACTGTAAGGTTAACATCAAGATATTTCATGAAAGGGAATTGCTTCAAGAACTCTTCAGATCATTATATTATCTTCACACCATTGTAGATAATTACTAGATCAAGTGCAACACGATGCTCAGCTGTGTGGTGTTATGAACAAACACTAGGAAATATTTATTAAATGACGTTTCGGTGCTTATAACTTCTAGCATACAACAGTCAGAAATAGCGAAATATATAAGATTAGCAGTGAGGTGTGAAAGATGGATAATGACCCGAGGAAACTGCGACCGAAGTTGTGAGATGGCGTCAAGTAGCCCATGAGGTCACGTGATTCCTGTGGTAGTACTTAGCCTTGTTGAGTATCAAGTATGACAGTGATTTTTTGTATATTGCTTTATGGTGTCAGTGCCAGCGATCAATGAAGCCTAACGGCATCTCACAACCGCACTTTCGTCAGGTCACTAACCGTCTCTCACACCTCACTGTTATGCCTAATATTTGTATGTTAGAAGTGATCAGGATCCCAGGACCAAAACCTTTTCTAATAAATGTATCTCAGTGTTTGCTCACGTTTCTTTTTAAATCCCCCGTCTGTATCATTTACCAATGTTTATATCACTGTTGAAAAGGCCTGGAATTCTCACATTGAGAAAAACTAACTCAGTGGCAAAATGATGGTTGGAATCTGCTTGATGTAGAGCTCTTCAAACAGATAGCCATCATAACACCACACATCTGAAAGCTCATTGCAATTTATTTGATAACCAGCAAACGGCGAAACACAAGAAGTGCCGCTAACAGGAACCCATCCACCCAGACACCTAGGATGGACTTCTGTCACCGAAAGTGGCACTCCAGTGACAACTAAATGCGAGTTATCAAGTGTAATTACTGCCCCAGGAAAAGAACATCAGGGAGATGACTGTCGAGGAAAGGAACTGAGTACACAGAACAAATTCTTTAGGGATTTACTCTAGGAGGAAACCATCAGGACGACGAATGAGACATTTGTGAAACATTTGAATATTGTTATTGTGGAAACGTTTTCCCAGCCAGTGGCTTCATCAGTCCGATAGAGAGAAGAGCGCTGGAAGGTGAGGAGTGTGAGGTAATCAATCCTTAAGATTGGTGATGATATATTCAGTTCTTCAGTCTTGATTGATCAATTAAGATCAATCAATCTCGATGGACTGAACACATTATCTCATTCATGGACTAATTACCTCAAATGTCTCATATCCCACTGTTCTTCTCTGTATTGGACTGAGAAAGCCATTGTATGACGAAATGTTTCCACAGTAAAGATTGACAAACGTTACATAAGAGTCTCATTCATCACTTTGTTGACTTTGTAAACCATTCACATTAAACCAACAGGATCTCAGAACTGGTGAACACACATGTCACTCACCCAGCTCAGCAGGTTGCTTTGTGTTCAGTACAAGACTCCAGTGTCCTAGCTGTCTCAACGACAATCACTTTATATACCTATTTAGTTAAGCTTCATACTACCATGAGGAGCTAGTTTATCAGCATCCTGTTTGCCGCCATTTGAGGCTTTATTATCTATGTTAGCTAACTCACTCATAGTTTCGTGAACACTCATCGTCTTGACATGATCACCGTTGTTGAGACATTCTTGGACAATAAGACTCCGGGAAATGTTGCTAAAATTGAGGGTTTTACCTCATGTATGAGACAAGATATGCTTTTTAAAAAGTTTGCTCCTTGGTGGTGTCATTTCTAATCATCTCGAAATGATGATCTTCGGGAAATTTACAAACTCTAACTCCTCGGTACTAGCATGATTAATGTACAGTCCTTAATGGCAGCGAGCAGACCCAATCAACTTCCTGATGGAAAATGTGGACTCCCTTTCGCTTCAACATAAATAACATCTTATTATTGGAATTCTTCAACCAACATCTTATAAAGAGGAATTCTAAAGAACTTCTTGCTGTTCGTTGTGCACAAATGGTATACAATACCAATAAGATGCAGAATTAGACACATGCGCAACATCTGGGTGTCTTTATATGTAGACGTTTCGCCCTGCAGTAGCTTTAGTTCCTTCAAGACTACGGTGCTCTTCACAAACTCCAAGGCTGAGGGACTGATTACCTTATCTTTTGAATATAATTTTTCATATTATGTCCTTGTATTGAATTGATAAAGCCACTGGCTGGCGAAACGTCTACATATAAAAATACCCAGATGTTGGGAATGTGTCTAATTCTGCTTCTTGCTATTCACTTGTCTCTGAATCACTGGTGATTCAAGTTTACAAGTGACTGTTGACACAGTCACTTGTAAACTTTTTATCTATGTTGGCTCCGATCCCAAGGATGTTTTCTTTTCAACACTGAAGATACCAAGAGGCCGAGTTGAAGAATCCTCTTACACATCCTGACTGTGAGAGAAAGAAAACTGACCTACACTGTGCCCGGAGCCTTCCGCTCCGAATGGATTCAATTCGATTCGATTCTATGAGGTTCGCCGGTATTCCCCCCAGTTGGTGACCAGCGTTCCGAATGGAATATTTTTCTCCGTGGTGATATTAGGAACGAGACGAACGAATTAACTGAACATATACTTAGTCTTCGACACAAGTTCATCCCTCATGGCAGTATGTAACACAGCTAGCAAATCACCTCGGTTTGGCTATCGTTACCGAGAGGCCTTTTTCTGCGAAGTACAATGCTTGGAAAAAGTACAAAACGAATCCCTCTACCTATAATAGGAACCTCCAAAGGTAGTCCTGTCGGTGAATGGAGGAAGTCCACTAGGCCATCTCTAGATGGGAGGTTGATACGAAATAGGAAACTGCCACCAGGAATTTTGAGCTCCAAAATGTGAAGAATAGGATTATCCCTACCAGCAATCAAGAAAAAGCTGCATCATGAAAAAAAAAAATTGTGGGTACAGATAAAGTGAGGCCAATATTGCTTAGTAGTTGCACTGACCAAATAGCGTCACCTCTAACTCGCATTTATTAACTATGCCTGGCACAACGTAAACAACCTTCTTTGTGAAAAGAGACAAATGTAGTCTCTGTTCACTGTAGGGCGAACATCGCGGTAATCAACAACTACAGACCAGTGTCACCACTGTCAGTCACTGGCAATATTCTTTAGACAGTAATCTCACGGAAAACGACAGCATATTTTGACTATCACTTCTTTTTGACCATCAATATGGTTTCATAAAAGGCTGCTCTGCAGTTGATCCCCTGTTACGCCTTTACACTATGTGGCAACAGTCACGGGGTGAATCCAAGATCAGCTGCATTGTGGCATTGAGCAATGGTGTTTTTATCTACAAAAGACTCTTGGTAACACGGCAAGCACTTGGTGTCTATGACTCAGCACTGCATCTCCCTCAAGGTAACCACTAATTGAAGTAGTTGTCAGTGGAACAAAGTCTACAAGACATTCATTTGGAGTCAGTGAACCACAAGGAAGAGTGCTTCATCTGTTGTTGGGGATTATCAGCATTGATGACCTATTTTGCCTCATCCCAGAAGCCCATGTCTACGTACTGACTGTATTCTAACGATTATTTATGCAACAGAGGATATGCCAGCTACCCTCATGCACATCAACCCCCAGCTTACAGCTATATCAACATAGGGAAAACGACTCTAGATATGACTTGTTTCTGAGAAAACACATATGCTGATGGTCTCTTGGCAGCATGATGTTAATCCTGGAGTCGTAGTAAGAATGAATGAAAGGATGTTAGAGCCTGGGGATAAAATATAAAGCTAATGAGTGAAATATGATTCTAAAATATTTATGAAGAATCATGTGACAAATCTTGCAAATAAGCCAGCCTTGAAGCAAAACACACTGAGGGGTATCTCGTGCGTGCTTCACAGTAGAGGCTGCAAAACTGTCCGAAGCACATCTCGAACAGACCTGGCCTGGAGGATTTGTCATTTCAAGAGAGCTGGAGTGGAGACAAATCAAAATTCACTACACACTAAACCACTGGACCATACAATCCTACAAACAACATGAGCCTAGCGAATTAGGCTTGCTTCTTGTTGCGAAGACATATGATGGTGTTATTGTTCCTGACCTAATTTCATTAAATTTCACATTTGGTGTACTACTCCACAAACAGTACACATATTACTGTAACCCCGAACAAGTGGTATTTAATCAATAACAACCTGCGGCTTCGCTAGGCTCATCATGTTGTTTGTAAGTTTGTATGGTCCAGTGGTTTAGAGTGTCGTGAATTTTGACTTGCTCCCACGAGGCGGGCTAAAACAGTACTGGTTCGATTCCCGGCTAGCCACAGTTTGTTATTGTTACCTTGACGCCCAGCTAACACTAGACGTTTTGGTCCAAGGCAGCCAGCATTCTCCTGATCTGCGAATTCTAAACATTGTAAAAATCTCTCGTCGGTCGATGCATACAGGGGATGAGATGAAAAGCTGAAAGCCACCTGCCTGCATGCTGGCTGCCTTGGACCAAAACGTCTAGTGTTAGCTGGGCGCCAAGGTATTGACCAGCATTGTACGGCAGTAGAGCACTGTGTACCTTGTTCCAAGGTTCGTAGGCTCGAGTCTCCTTCGGCCTGAGATTAGTGTTTGTGAAATATATATAAATATATGTATATATATATATATATATATATATATATATATATATATATATATATATATATATATATATATATATATATATATATATATATATATATATATATATATATGTCGTGCCGATTAGGTAAAACTTGCGATTTTGGCTTAAATAGCAACGCTCACCTTGCCATATAAGACAAGTGAAAATTTGTGTATGCAATAATTTCGCCAAAATCATTCTGAACATCACGAAAAAATATATTTCATTGTGTTTGTTTATTATTAAATTAATGTTAACGTATCTAAAATATATTTAGTTGGGTTAGGCTAAATTAAATTGCGCTTGTTGTAATAAGGTTAGGTAGGTTTTCAAAGTTTCTCTTGGTACAAAATTATAAATTCTTACATTAACATAAATGAAAAAATATATCTTTAAACGTATAAGAGAAAATTTTAGAATGGACTTAATTTTAGATGAGTTCTTGCTAATTGACCAGTTTTACCTAATCGGCACGACATATATATATATATATATATATATATATATATATATATATATATATATATATATATATATATATATATATATATATATATATATATATATATATGCAAAAGATCCCAATAAACAGGTGATATCACAATATGCAAGACAACCACTATGAAAAGATAGAGGAATTCCAAGTGCTTTCGTGACTACTCACATTATCAAGGAACTATAAAACACAAAACATAAACAAGAAGACTTATAAAGGAAGACTACACCTCACAGTCACATCATACTAACAAAGATCACACCTCACAGTAGCGTGACATCGCCCGACTCTGTGAAGAGGACCTGAAACTTTACCCAAACATTAAGATTTGTCCAATTTATCATTAAATTCTTTCCAAATTTTATTAATTATAAATGAATCCAATTTATTATAAGCCTTCTTGTTTATGTTTTGTGGTTTATAGTTCCTTGATAATGTGAGTAGTCACATTATATATGGAAGAAGTAAATGTTTTCAGATATTTGGGAGTTGACTTGTCAGCAGATGGGTTAATGAAGGATGAGGTTAACCATAGAATTGATGAAGGTGCGTTGAGGTATCTGTGGAGACAAGAAACGTTATCTATGGAAGCAAAGAAGGGAATATATGAAAGTATAGTGGTACCAACATTCTTATATGGGTGTGAAGCTTGGGTTTTAAAATGATGCAGCGAGGAGGAGGCTGGAAGCAGTGGAGATGTCCTGTCTAAGGGCAATGTGTGGTGTAAATATTATGCAGAGAATTCGGAGTGTGGAAATTAGGAGGAGGTGTGGAGTTACTAAAAGTATTTGTCAGAGGGCTGAAGAGCGGTTGTTGAGGTGATTTGGTCATTTAGAGAGAATGGAACAAAGTAGAATGACTTGGAGAGCGTATAAATCTGTAGCAGAAGGAAGGCGGGGTATGGGTCGTCCTCGAAAAGGTTGGAGGGAGGGGGTAAAGGAGGTTTTGTGGGCGAGGGGCTTGGACTTCCAGCAAGCATGCGTGAGCGTGCTAGATTGGAGTGAATGGATACGAATGGTTTTTGGGACCTGACGAGCTGTTGGAGTATGAGTATGGTAAAATTTTGTGAAGGGATTCAGAGAAACCGGTTAACTGGACTTGAGTCCTGGAAATGGTAAGTAGAATGCCTGCACTTTAAAGGAGGGGTTTAGGATATTGGGTGTTTGGAGGGACTTCTAAACTGTCGTATCTGAGCGCCTCTGCAAAGACAGTGATTATGTATGAGTGATGGTGAAAGTGTTGAATGATGATTAAATTTGTCTCTTTCTTTTTGGGTCACCCTGCCTCGGTGGGAAACGGCCGACGTGTTAAATATATATATGTATATATATAATTGGACTTTGCCAATGCTTTCAACTCAGTCAGAAGGGATGCTGCTCTCCAAGCAGTTTCTAGGCACTTTCCTTCCCTCTGTCTCTTCATAGAATCGTGTTATAGTGTGGCTTCTAAACTTTTGTTTGGGGACCATGAAATTGACTCGTGTGATGGTGTGCAACATGGGGACCCTCTCGCCCCCTTAATATTCTGTCTAGTCATCAAGGAAGTCACAGAAGCGCTGTCCAGTGAGCTCAGTATTTGGTTCTTGGATGATGGCACCCTAGCTGGCACTACAGAATCTCTCCTAGAGGACATCAGGAAAATCAAAGACATGAGAGAGAGCCTGGGCCTATCTTTAAACCCCACCAAATGTGAAATAGTTTCCACCAATCCACAGATGATCCAGAACATTAGGGTTGTTTTACCAGGGGCACGAGCCATTGATCCAGACAACAGCACTCTTCTTGGTGCTCCTTTTGGGCCCAATGCCATCGATCTGGTCCTGGAAAAAAAATCTCAGACCTCAGAACGATGGAAGGCAGGATGAAAGACATCGATACACATGATGCCTTCTACCTACTCACCAGGTGCCTGTCCATCCCAAAACTTACATACTTCCTGAGATGCTCCCCAGCCTTCAGCAGTCCGAAACTCAAGGAATATGACTCTCTCCTCAAGACCATGCTAGAGAGTGTATTGAATCTTTAACTCGAAGATGGACAGTGGTTGCAAGCCTCACTTCCAGTCAGACTTGGGGGGCTGGGAGTACGCAAATCCTCCCAGATTGCCCTACCAGCCTTCTTATCCTCTTCCATAGCATCAAATGAGCTAATAAAACAAATTCTTCCAGACAACCTCAGTGATTCAGCAGGAGTACAGGACCCTAACTACACCAGGGCCATCACTGAATGGGAGACTCTTGCTGCTCCAACACCAAAACCTAGTGAAGAACTTGCCTACAAACAGTCAAGCTGGGACGGCCCCATCACTGAAAAGATACTTGCCAACATGCTTAAGGCTGTAACATCAGACAGGGAGACTGCCCGTCTCCTAACTGTGAGTGCACTTCACTCTGGGGACTTCCTCCAAACAGTTCCCACTTCGGCCATGGGAACACGCCTGGACCCTAAGACCCTTCGTATTGCAGTGGCTCTGCGCCTTGCTGCCCCAATTCACACAGAATATACGTGTATTTGCGGCGATGCGCAAGCCGACCAATATGGTCTACATGGTCTTAACTGTTCCAAATCCAAGGGCTGGCATGCAAGACACAATGAAGTGAATGACATCATAAAGAGAACCCTTGCTACAGCTGGATGCCCAGCCAAGAGAGAGCCCTGATCACTAGCAGCCACCAATGCCGACAACCCAGCAAACCGCCCCGACGGGATCACCATCTATCCTTGGAAGAATGGCAAGCTCTTAGCATGGGACTATACCTGTGTGTCGACACTGGCTGACACCTATATCCATCACAGTGTCTGGCGACAGGGAGGAGCTGCTGACCACAGAGAGGAGTACAAGATCGGCAAGTACAGGGACATAAGCCAACAGTATAAATTTGTCCCAGTGGGATCGGAGACCTTGGGAGCGTGGGGAAAAAATGCAACACGTTTCCTTAAAGAACTGGGTTCCAGACTCATCGACACCACCAGGGATCCAAGGGCAGCCACTTTCATGTTCCAGCGTCTCAGCGTGGCCATCCAGAGGGGAAACGCATGCTGCATACTTGGCTCGCGTCCGGCTTCGGAGGAACTGGAGGAGATTCATAATCTTTGACATATTGTACCATTGTATTCATGTTTGTGTTTTCTATAAATGTATTCTGTCTATTAATAAAGCATTTATATGCATGTATGTATGTATATAGGATGGGGTGGTAGGAGAAGTGGAATATTCAAATGGCTTCAGAAAGAAATCCAAATATTCTTCCTTGAAGCCTTTTTATCCACTTCTCCGAGGCTATGGGTCCCACAATTTGCACTAGAGGTGGACCCCATCATATATATATATATATATATATATATATATATATATATATATATATATATATATATATAATATATATCACTGGTGCCAAAGATATTTGAAAGTATTTCGGGTATTTTGGGGTTGCTGAATTCGAAAATGGCAGTATGTTTTTCATATTGGCTCTAGGTTGTGAGATATTGCATACATACCCTCAGTTAACTGGAAACTTAGCCATAACGCGTGTTTATGTATATATATTGACAATTTGTATATTCAGATTCTTTTAATAAAGATTAGAATTATATTTTTAAACGATTTAATAACTAACGAAAGGACTTGTACCAATAATAACGATGAAGCAATATTGCAAAATTTATTTTCCTATTTTTTTTTCAGATAAATATGAGTTGTTCACGAAGAGCCTGCTTAAACAATCCCAGCGCATTCAGCTACATTGCAAAAATAAATAAAAAATATTCCAGTTTTTGTAAAACAATCCTGTATTTCTTATTTTGGAGGGGCGCTGGAGAACAAGACAAGTCTTGGGCTACCCATATGGTTTGCAAAACCTGTATAAAATATTTACGACAGTGGAAAAATAGGCAGATCATTGAACAAAAGTGACATGGCGTTAAAGAGAAAATATGACCGTAAGCGCAGCAAACATCATAACCGAGCCATTGTTTGACAGGGATACCATTATTCTGCCACCACTCCACGTTAAGTTAGGACTAATGTAACAGTTCGATAAGACCTTCGACAAAGATGGCAATTGCTTTAAATGCATTCGTAGATCGTTTCCTGGACAATGTATGGAAAAACTGAAATCTGGAGTCTTTGATGGTCCTCAAATTCGAAAGCTTATCAAAGATTCTAATTTCACAAAATGTATGAATTGAGTTGAAGTTTCTGCTTGGTGGAATTATGTGTCAGTTGTCAAGAAATTCTTTGGGTAATCAGAAAGCAGACATTTATAAAGAACTGGTGCCAAACATGCTGACAAGCTTTAGGAATTTAGGTACTAAAATGAGCATAAAGGTACACTTTCTCCATTGCCACCTAGACAGATTTCCACATAATCTTGGTGAGGTGAGTGAGGAACAAGGGGAGAGTCTCCGTCAAAATATAAAGGTGATGGAGGAAAGGTATCAAGGCAGATGGGACACACACATGATGACAGACTATTGTTGGAGCCTCCAACTGGACTGTGCTGATGACAAACATAAAAGAAAATCATTCAAACATTTTCATATGCAGTAATCAGTGCTATCTGAATTATCTTTCTATGTCAATATGTTATTATATAGAATGAAGTGCTGGTATATATTACATGATGTAACTTTTGCATGATCTAAAAGATAATTTCAATGTGATTTTTAAGTTAGCCCCGCCTGATCAATATATTTTTCACATCTTTTATGTTTATCAATGAAATACCAAATTTATCAAATCGGTGACATATTCGGAATCAGCACCAAAGACTTACCCTAAATTCGTCGTAATATCATTGGCCAGAAAAATGAATGTTGACCTGTGATTTATTAATACGGATAATGCTCAGGAAGGCTTTCAAATAGGCTACAGTAAGTGGTAGGTAACATGAAGGTAGGAGCTCACATTTTTACCCAGCAAAATCCTCATATATATATATATATATATATATATATATATATATATATATATATATATATATATATATATATATATATATATATATATATATATATGTGTGTGTGTGTGTGTGTGTGTGTGTGTGTGTGTGTGTGTGTGTGTGTATCATTATGATATGAAGAGGTCACATTTACTCCTGAGAAAACAATGATGTTCTCTAGGCGCCATGATGGTAATGCTGGACCAGTGGTAAGAATGAATGGGAGAGTGTTGGTACCCCGGGATGAAGCTGATATCATTGGGATAAAATCTGGCTCCAAACTGACATGAAGAACTAAGTTGTAAATCTTGCAAACAAAGCGGTCGGGAATCTTACAGCACTTAGTCGTATCTTGCGTCTGCTTGACACCAGAGGTTGCAAGATTATGTACGAAGCACAAGTACGCTCACACCTTGAGTATGCTTCACTTTCTTGGATTGCGTGCTACCCATCTTATCCGAGACGTCTTGACAGAATAAAGACCAGTCAAGACGACTCATCTCTCGCCTGGACCCAGCCTGGACAGATCTGCCCAGCAGAGCCTTCAACTGAAGAGGGATGGGGGACAGCCTTACTGTTACACAGTAAACGATGAGCTGCTAAAAATATCCACTTGGATGACGACCAACAAACTTGCTCTCAATATCGACAAACCCTACTTCATACTGTTTGGTAACAGAGCTGCAAATATTCAGCTAAACATATAGATAAATGATTCCTCCATTTCAAGACACAATACAGCATATTTACAAAAAACTCTCCAAAACAGTAGGAATCCTCTCTAAGATATGGTACTATGTACCCCAAACGGCACTTCTTGCTCTTTACCACTCTTTCACATACCCTTACTCCACCTATGGTATTTGTGCATGGTGTTCAACCACAGCAAATTACCTTAAACCTTTAATTATACAACAGAAAGCTGTTGTGAGAATGATTACAAACTCCTCCGCCAGGCAACACAACCCACCACTATTTAAGAGCTTGAACCTGCTTAACGTGCAGAACATCCACTTATATTATTGTGCCTACTACAAACACAGAACATTATTCTCCATTATAAACCCTCCTCTCAAACTCCTTATCGAGAACTACAATAGAACGCACGTGCATAACACAAGACAAAACACTATTTGATATCTCTCGTGTCCATCTCGCCCTGTGCAAAAATGTAATGCATATAAAGGGCCCTAAGATCTGAAATTCATTGCCTGAAAATACAAATGGGCCCCTGCCTACATACCATTTCAAGGCACTACTTAGAAATCACCTCATGTCCCAAAACTAACAACACAAAATTGCTAAATTTTATAAGATTAATTAAAAACTAAAATTGTCTCAATCTCATTGAGTATAATATGCTAAAATACAATTCTGTAACTTGTTATTCTACTACTTGCTAATTTAATTACTAGTAAACCGCTACTACCTCTGTTGATATATAAAAACAATGTTCAATTCGAATCAACTATGATGTATATGTCTAGCATTAAGTAGGTTGTAAAGCATTAGGTTTAGTCTGCCCGAAATGCCTCGGCATGATAGTGGCTTTCTCTGCACTTAGCAAATCAGTATTGTAATTACACATTGTCAACTACGCATGGAAATAGACTCCTTATAACATCTCAGTCACACATTGTAAACTATGCAAAGAAATAAAAAAAAATGAATTTGAATTTGAATTTATGTACAAAACCAAATTACCACACTTGGTTCCACTCCGAGGATAGCGAGAATTGAGGTTCTATACAAGATATGCAACAAACAGTAACTACACTGTACCCTTCTCTAGAGCATCACTTTATTTGAGATCATTTATTCATAAGATGATTCGTGTCTGGAACATATTCGTACAACATAATGACATCAACGAAATATAGTCAGTTGACCAAATGAAATCGTTGCAAGACAGATATGCCCAACCAATAAAAAGCTTTCAAATGAGCTGATGTAGGTAACAGCTCTTAGCTTATATATAAAAAAGTTAAGAACTTTAAACCTAACCTTGCAAAACACTGTATTAAAAATAGAGAGAGAAAGAGAGAGAGAGAGATAGAGAGAGAGAGAGAGAGAGAGAGAGAGAGAGAGAGAGAGAGAGAGAGAGAGAGAGAGAGAGAGAGAGAGAGAGAGAGAGAGAGAGAGAGAGAGAGAGAGAGAGAGAGAGAGAGAGAGAGGAGAGAGAGAGAGAGAGAGAGAGAGAGAGAGAGAGAGAGAGAGAGAGAGACTAATAGTAGTAGTACACTAGTTATTAATAGTAGTAGTAGTAGGAAGAGAAGTGAGAGATGAATTGTTAGAAGAGAAGGGAAGTTGAATGGAATGTTAGGAGGGGATAAAGGGTGTGTATAGAATGTGGGAGAGGGGAGTTAGAGAGAATGTGATCAAAGAGGGGTGAGCGAGAAACAGTATTTGACGAGGAAAAGAAGAGTAAAAGATATAAGGTGATTAGGGAAGGGAGAGTGAGAAATGGAATGTTTGCTGGAAAGACCGAGTAATCATAAGTGAGAGGAACAAAAGAAAATCTGAGCGAAAGAAAAGAATAAGAAACAGTGAACAGTGAAATACTCACGTGGAAGAGGAAGCGTAAGATCAGTTAGAATATCAAACACCAGAACATAAGAACGAAGGAACACTGCAGTAGTGTAGATAAATAAAAATGGTTCAGAGAACCGACATGTTGATAAATTAGACACTTTTCCAACATTTGGATATCTATATTTTGGAAACATTTCGCTATATATTGGCTTCCTTAAACCAATACAGACAAGAATGATTGAAGATCGGAATGAGTTTGAGGTCTTCAGTCTCTCAACCTGGAGTCGCTAGGATCAGTCCATCAATCTTGATAAGAACACAGCATGTGCGCGAAGGAGCTTATATTCTGTAGACAGTAAATTCTACGCTTGCCTGAACTATCCGCATGATCTAATTGTGGATTTTTTCATGGTGACACCGCCTACGACTGCTCCGCCTGACGTGTCTGCACCATATAAGCCACTTCTCCGTGCATGTGCTGTATTCATATCAAGATTGATGGACTGATCACATCGACTTCAGGCTGAGGGACTGATTACCTTAAACTCCTTCTGATCTTCAACCATTCTTCTCTGTATAGGACTAAGGAAGCCACTGGATGGCGAAACGTTTTCAAAATAAAGATACCCAAGTGTTGCACAAGTGTCTAATTTATCAACTCTGCAGTAGGCCTACTAGCTCATGCTAGGCAGGTTCAATTTCGTACCCACTCACACCCACTAGTGTAGCCGTCCAATCTTTATTTAAAGCTACCCAAAGTTCTCGACTCAGTGACGCTTCATGGGAGTTTTTTGCAATTGTTTACAACTCTATAGTCAAATCAGTACTTCCCAATATCCTGTCTAAATCGAAATTTATACAACTTGAATCCATTACTGTGTGTCCTGGTTTTCCGTTACTGTGTGTCCGGGTTTTCCATTACTGTGTGTCCGGGTTTTCCATTACTGTGTTTCCTGGTTTTCCATTACTGGTATTCTGGTTCTCCACTGAGCGCTTCTAGCGTATCTCTGCTGATTCTACGCCTTAGCAAAGAATGCAAGTTCACTGCCTTCAGATTGCTTTCGTAGGAAACATTTCCAATACTCGGAATCAACTTCGTCATTCTTCTCTGCATATGTTCGAGCACATTTATGTCCATCCTGTAAAATGGAGACCGGAACTGAGCAGCAAAATCCAAATGAGGTTTAACTTAAGAAATTTAGAGTTAAAGTACAGCGGCACTCACTCTGCACTATTCTGTTCCTATTTTCTTCCATAACAGAAGAGTATATTTGAAAAAAAATGGAAAGATTAGAATTAAAATTTAAATAAAATTTTGAAATATAAATTGTTAGAAGCAACGAAATCCTTAATTTTAAGTGACTGAAAAGACTGAAAATGAGGGCATATTTGTTTTACTGTTGATAAATATTTCAAGTTGCTGCCGGCCGCATAAAATCTTGTGGCGGGCCGCATGTGGTACGCGGGCCGCATGTGGCACGCGGGCCGCAGTTTGGAGACCTGTTCTGCGTATGGGCATATGGGTATATGCCCATATGGGCATACGAAAGCGCGTAATGGTACAGAACAGGTCTCCAAACTGCGGCCCGCGTACCACATGCGGCCCGCCACAAGATTTTATGCGGCCGGCAGCAACTTGAAATATTTATCAACAGTAAAACAAATATGCCCTCATTTTCAGTCTTTTCAGTCACTTAAAATTAAGGATTTCGTTGCTTCTAACAATTTATATTTCAAAATTTTATTTAAATTTTAATTCTAATCTTTTCATTTTTTTTCAAATATACTCTTCTGTTATGGAAGAAAATAGGAACAGAATAGTGCAGAGTGAGTGCTGCTTGTTTAATGGGGCGTAAAGTACCTCCTTGTACAAGCAGGTGATAAAGTCTTGTGTGTCGTATGCCACTAAACTGTTGCAGTCTTGAAGGAGAACAAAATACGCCGGCACTATGAGGCCAAACATAAACCAAGTTATTCCCAATTCACACTAACACAGCGTTCGGAAAAATTTGAATCGATCCAACGCAGGATTCTTTCTCAAACAAGTTTTTTTTAACGCAGATGAGAGCTGAAAATTAAGCGTTAACCAGAGCCAATTACAAAGTAGCTTATGCGTTAGCTAAAAGAGGAAAGCCATTCACCGATGGAGATCTTATCAAAGAGTGTATGATGGAAGCTGTGTCAGATCCCATTCACTTAAAGAAGGAGCAGGGCATCTGACCTAGCAGCACAAGCTAGTCAGGTAATACTCACACCCAACCATACCCACTTATGTATTTATCTAACCTATTTTTAAAACTACACAACGTCTTAGCTTCTATGACGGTACTCAGAAGAATCGACCAGAGAAGATTCGACCAGAACCACTTTTGTCAAAGGCTGAATGGCTCTGGTAAATGACATTTTTTGTGTTTTGCAGATGTGACAAGCCATACGAATCAATTAAATCTGATCTTGCAAGGTGTAGCAAATTTGATTTGTGATCTATTCACGCATGTCAAGGCATTCAGGGCAAAACTGATGTCGTTTGAAGGACAGGTGAAAGTTTCTAACTTTGATCATTCCCCAGGTTGTGAAAAATTCATGAAGAAAGTGAAGCAGAATTTGCTTCTTCATTCGCAACAGAAATCATTAATAACTTTCAAAAACAATTTCAGAAACGATTTTCTGATCTTGATGGAAAAACAGATGAAATAAAACTGTTTCAAAATCCCTTTGACTGCAATGTTGAAACAGTCCCAAGTCAATTTCAAATGGAAATTATTGATCTTCAATCAGATGTCATGTTGAAAAAAAATTATAAAGAAGAAAATCTGATCCAATTTTATAAATCTTTACAGCCTGAACAGTTTCCAAATTTGAAGCGATTTGCTTGTGAATTCGCATCAGTTTTTGGTACAACGTACCTTTTTGAACAATCATTTTCTAAAATGAAGCATGTCAAGTCCAAATATCGCAAAAATTTATCTGATGAGCATTTGAAGTCCTTTCTAATAACTCTCTCCTCAAGCTTGAAACTTCAGTTCAGCAATATTTTGAATTAATACACATTAATCTTGTGTCAGCTCTTCTCATTTGCAGTTCAGTAATTGATTAAACTGTCAGAGCATTGGCTTATGTTCCACATTTTTACTCATGTTATATCACTTATCAGTGTAAGCAAGGTATTAGTTCTTCGTAAATGTCACATTTCTCTTCTTGTTCTAAATCATGTCATGCTGTTTACAAAAATGATCCAAATAAAACTGTTCATTCATTTAAATGTTATTCATTCATTTATATTTATTTATAAGACTGATTTTTTTATTTTGTCAGCGAAAATCTGTAAAAGATACGATGTGGCAACTGTAATGAAAAGTTTGGAGAACCCTGGTATAGAAGGAGGTGCATGGGTACTAGAGAGCATCTGTGGGTATGGGTACAGGACACAATATGAATAATAAAGGTAGACTCCAAAAAGATCTCTTTCAAAGTAAAGCTTCCTCATGACTTTCAAGGTAGAGTTTCCTCATGACTTTCAAGGTAGAGCTTCCTCATGACTTTCAAGGTAGAGTTTCCTCATGACTTTCAAAGTAGAGCTTCTTCATGATTTTCAAGGTAGAGCTTCCTCATGACTTTCAAGGTAGAACTTCCTCATGATTTTCAAGGTAGAGCTTCCTGATGACTTTCCAGGTTGAGCTTCCTCATGACCTTCCTAATATGAATCTCAGTCTCAGCTTTGGTTCAGAAAGTGCCTGACATTGTCAAGTGCTCTGTCCTTCAGAACACTCGTAACTTGACCAGACCTTTGACTCCTAATCTCCTGTCTCACAACCTGTCTTCAGCACTTCTTACTTTTTTCTTTGTGTTACTTCCTTATATCTCTTAACTTGGGGCAGTAGGCCAACTGCACTTCTTTTCTCTCCCCTTTGGGACAAGTTTCAGAGTGTTTCTCTACTTTAGTCTCCTATGTCTTGAAATATTATTCACCTTAGTTAATCCATTACTAGATGTGCCAGGAGGGCCAGGAGATCTGCAGTGCTCCTCGCTTCTCTTGCTCGCCGAAAACTATTGCGACTACTACTGGGACTACTACTGCGACTATTATTGCGACTGCTGCGATTACTATATATTCTTTCAGTTATACTATTTTCTATAATATTACTTCTACTACTGCTACTAACACTACCGCAGGAGGAAGGGAACGTGTAGCAGGTAGTGTAGGTGAGAAGGGGGATATATGTGCAAAAGGGTGCGTGTAGGAGGGCTACGTGCAGCGGGGTGCATGTAGGAGGGAGAGTGCGTGTAGGATGAAAAGTGCGTGTAGAAGGGAGAGTACGTGTTGGAGGGAGGGTGCGTGCATGAGGAAGGGTGCGAGCAGGAGAAAAACTGCGTGCATGAGAGGTGACTATAGGAGGAATGCTGCATGCAGGAAGGAGGATGAGTGTAGAAGGAAGATGCATGCATGAGGGTGCATGAAGGAGGAAGAGTGCGTGCAGGAGGAAGCGTGGGCGCAGGAGAGAGGATGCGTGCAGGAGGATGGGTGCGTGCATGATGAAACGTGCGTGTAGGAAGACGAGAACACATAGGAGAAAGGGCGCAAGAAGGGAGATGGGTGGTGCATGCAGGATGAAGGGTGGTGCATGCAGGATGAAGGGTGGTGCATGCAGGATGAAGGGTGGTGCATGCAGGATGGAGGGTGGTACATGCAGGATGAAGAGTGGTACATGCAGGATGAAGGGTGGTACATGCAGAATGAAGAGTTGTAAATGCAGGATGAAGGGTGGTGCATGCAGGATGAAGGGTGGTACATGCAGGATGAAGGGTGGTACATGCAGGATGAAGGGTGGTGCATGCAGGATGAAGGGTGGTACATGCAGGATGAAGAGTGGTACATGCAGGATGAAGGGTGGTGCATGCAGGATGAAAAGTGGTACATGCAGGATGAAGGGTGGTGCATGCAGGATGAAGAGTGGTACATGCAGAATGAAGGGTGGTGCATGCAGGATGAAGGGTGGTGCATTCAGGATGAAGAGTGGTACATGCAGGATGAAGGGTGGTACATGCAGGATGAAGGGTGGTGCATGCAGGATGAAGGGTGGTGTATTCAGGATGAAGAGTGGTACATGCAGGATGAAGGGTGGTACATGCAGGATGAAGTGTGTTACAAGCAGGATGAAAGGTGGTGCATGCAGGATGAAGAGTGGTGCATGCAAAATGAAGGATGTTGCATGCAGAATGAAGGGTGGTGCATGCAGAATGAAGGGTGGTGCATGCAGAATGAAGGGTGGTACATGCAGGATGAAGGTTGGTGCATGCAGAATGAAGGGTGGTGCATGCAAGATGAAGAGTGGTGCATGAAGGATGAAGGGTGGTACATGCAGGATGAAGGCCTTGTGAATGCATGATGAAGGGAGGTGCGTGAAGGATGAAGTGTGTTGCATGCAAGATGAAGGGTGGTGTATGCATGATGAAGGGTGGTGCATGCAGGATGAAGGGTGGTGCATGCAGGATGCATTGGAATGCAGATGAGGACATGTCGTGAATGGCATGATGAATGTGGTGCATGCAAGATGAAGAGTGGTGTATGCATGATGAAGGTGGTGCATACAGGATGAAGATGATGCAAGGATAAAGCATGTGAATGCAGATGAAGGGGTCGAAGGATGAAATGTGGATGCAGATGAAGGTGTGCATGCAGGATGAAGGTGGTACATGCAGGAGGGAAGGGTGGTGCATGCAGGATGAAGGGTGGACATGCAGGATGAAGGTGGTACATACAGGATGAGGGTGGTACATGCAGGATGAAGGGTGGTCATCAGGATGAAGGGTGGCTACATACAGGATGAAGGGTGGTACATGCAGGATGAAGGGTGGTGCATGCAGGATGAAGGGTGCTACATACAGGATGAAGGGTGGTGCATGCAGGATGAAGGGTGGTAAATGCAGGATGAAGGGTGGTACATGCAGGATGAAGGGTGGTACATACAGGATGTAGGGTGGTACATATAGGATGAATGGTGGTACATGCAGGATGAAGTGTGGTACATGCATTATGAAGGGTGGTGCATGCAGGATGAAGGGTGGTACATACATGATGAAGGGTGATGCATGCATGATGAAGGGTGGTATATACAGGATGAAGGGTGGTGCATTCAGGATGAAGGGTGGTGCATGCAGGATGAAGGGTGGACATACAGGATGAAGGAGTGGTCATGACAGGATGAAGGGTGGGGCATGCAGGATGAAGGGTGGTGACATGCAGGATGAAGGGTGGTACATGCAGGATGAAGGGTGGTGCATGCAGGATGAAGGGTGGTACATACAGGATGAAGGGTGGTCATGCAGATGAAGGGTGGTGCATACAGGATGAAGGGTGGTACAGCAGGATGAAGGGTGGTGCATGCAGAATGAAGGGTGGTACATACAGGATGAGGGTGGTACATGCAGGATGAAGGTGGTACATGCAAGATGAAGGGTGGACATCAGGATGAAGGGTAGTCATCAGGATGAAGATGGTACATCAGATGAAGGGTGGTGCATGCAGGATGAAGGGTGGTACATGGTACAGATTGAAGGGTGGTGCATGCAGGATGAAGGTGTAATGGATGAGTGGCATGCAGGATGAAGGGTGGTGAGCATAGGCAGGATGAAGGGTGGTGCATGCAGGATGAATGGTGGTACATACATGTTGAAGGGTGGTCCACTCAGGATGAAGGGTGGTACATACAGGATGAAGGGTGGTGCATGCAGGATGAAGGGTGGTGCATGCAGGATGAAGGGTGGTACATGCAGGATGAAGGATGGTACATACAGGATGAATGGTGGTACATGCAGGATGAAGGATGGTACATACAGGATGAAGGGTGGTGCATGCAGAATGAAGGGTGGTGCATGCAGGATGAAGGGTGGTGCATGCAGGATGAAGGGTGGTACATACAGGATGAAGGGTGGTGCATGCAGGATGAAGGGTGGTACATACAGGATGAAGGGTGGTGCATGCAGAATGAAGGGTGGTGCATGCAGGATGAATGGTGGTGCATGCAGGATGAAGGGTGGTACATACAGGATGAAGGGTGGTGCATGCAGGATGAAGGGTGGTACATACAGGATGAAGGGTGGTGCATGCAGGATGAATGGTGGTACATACATGTTGAAGGGTGGTCCACTCAGGATGAAGGGTGGTACATACAGGATGAAGGGTGGTGCATGCAGGATGAAGGGTGGTGCATGCAGGATGAAGGGTGGTACATGCAGGATGAAGGATGGTACATACAGGATGAAGGGTGGTACATGCAGGATGAAGGATAGTACATACAGGATGAAGGGTGGTGCATGCAGAATGAAGGGTGGTGCATGCAGGATGAAGGGTGGTGCATGCATGATGAAGGGTGGTACATACAGGATGAAGGGTGGTGCATGCAGGATGAAGGGTGGTACATACAGGATGAAAAGTGGTGCATGCAGGAAGAAGGGTGGTGCATGCAGGATGAAGGGTGGTGCATGCAGGATGAAGGGTGGTACATACAGGATGAAGAGTGGTGCATGCAGGAAGAAGGGTGGTGCATGCAGGATGAAGGGTGGTGCATGCAGGATGAAGGGTGGTACATACAGGATGAAGGGTAGTGCATGCAGGATGAAGGGTGGTACATACAGGATGAAGGTTGGTGTATGCAGGATGAAGGGTGGTACATACAGGATGAAGGGTAGTGTATGCAGGATGAAGGGTGGTACATACAGGATGAAGGTTGGTGTATGCAGGATGAAGGGTGGTACATACAGGATGAAGGGTGGTGCATGCAGGATGAAGGGTGGTGAATGCAGGATGAAGAGTGGTGAATGCAGGATGAAGGGTAGTGCATGCAGGATGAAGGGTGGTGTATGCAGGATGAAGGGTGGTGCATACTGAATGAAGGGTGGTGTATGCAGGATGAAGGGTGGTACATACAGGATGAAGGGTTGTGCATGCAGGATGAAGGGTGGTACATACAGGATGAAGGGTGGTGTATGCAGGATGAAGGGTGGTACATACAGGATGAAGGGTGGTGCATGCAGGATGAAGGGTGGTGCATGCAGGATGAAGGGTGGTGCATGCAGGATGAAGGGTGGTGCATGCAGGATGAAGGGTGGCCTAGGACTCACAGAAACCTGTACCCCGGCAGAATAACACTACCATCACTATTATATTCCTCTATCCGTCCATAATGAATGCATAAATTACTATTTAATTCATCATTTTCCATGGTGTTTGCTGTATTTAAGCTTTACAATTTTAAAAATTGATTCATTTTAAGTATATGAAATTCCAGTACACAAAACTTTACTTCTTCTCAAGCACTAGTTTACAAAATTACAGGATATATGTATATATATATATATATATATAATATATATATATATATATATATATATATATATATATAGATTTAGTTATAGAATATATATATATATATATATATATATATATGTAGTAGTAGGTTGGTAGACAGCAACCACTCAGGGAGGTACTACCATCCTGCCAGGTGACTGTGAAACAGAAACCTGAAACTGTTTTCATGATGGTAGGATTGCTGGTGTCTTTTTCTGTCTCATAAACATGCAAGATTTCAGGTACGTCTTGCTACTTCTACTTACACTTAGGTCACACTACGCAAACATGTACACGTTTATTGTATACACACTCATCTGAGTTTTCTTTGATTTTATCTTAATAGTTCTTGTTCTTATTGCTTTTCCCTTTCATATCCATGGGGAAGTGGAATAAGAATCTTTCCTCCGTAAGCCATGCGTGTTGTAAAAGTCAACTAAAATGCCGGGAACAATGGGCTAGTAACCCCTTTTCCTGTATAGCTTACTAAAAAGAAGAAGAAGAAAATCGTCAAAGTGGGATGTTTGAATGTGCGTGGATGTTGTGCGAATGATAAGAAAGAGATGATTGTAGATGTTATGAATGAAAAGAAGCTGGATGTCCTGGCTTTAAGTGAGACAAAGCTGAAGGGTAGGAGAGTTTCAGTGGGGAGAAATAAATGGGATTAGATCAGGGGTTTCAAATAGAGTTAGAGCTAAAGAAGGAGTGGCAATAATGTTGAATAATCAGTTATGGCAGGTAAGAAGGAATATAAATGTATAAATTCAAGGATTATGTGGAGTAAAATAAAGGTTGGATGTGAAAAGTGGGTTATAGTAAGTGTTTATGCACCTGGAGAAGAGAGAAGTGTAGAAGAGAGAGATTTTGGGAAATGTTGAGTGAGTGTGTGGGAGTTTTGAACCAAGTGAGAGAGTAATTGTGGTTGGGGATCTTAATGCTAAAGTGGGTAAAAATGTTGTGGATGGAGTAGTAGGTAAATTTGGGGTGCCAGGGTAAATGTAAATGGGAGCCATTAATTGAGCTATGTGTAGAAAGAGGTTTGGTAATAAGTAATACATATTTTATGAAAAGAGGATAAATAAATATACAAGGTATGATA
>WNWK01020047.1:0-36614 GCA_009830355.1 Cherax destructor | reverse complement strand
TTCTTCAACATTTGCCCAAAACCCTTTTGGACAAGGACTTACTTCGACTAGTGGTTGATACCACTATGACCTGCCTCCTACTGCTGCATCTCACCTGATTACAGCATATAAGCCATCTCTACGGCCGTTTGCTACACTTCCAACAAGATTGATGGACTGAACACATCGACTCCAGGCCGAGGGACTGATAACCTCAAACTCCTCCTCTCCTTATACCTTTCTACTTTGTATTGACTGATGAAGCCACTGTGTGGCGAAACGTTTCCACAATAAAGATACCCAAGTGTTGCATATGTGTCTAATTTAACAACTTGTCGGTTCTCTGAACCATTTATCTACATCCTGTCTGACACAGCAACTTCTGGGTTCTTGATACAAAGGATTCTTCAACATTTGTCCAAACCTTTTGGGACAAGGACTTACTTCGACTAGTGGTTGATACCACTATGACCTGCCTCCTACTGCTGCATCTCACCTGATTACAGCATATAAGCCATCTCTACGGCCGTTTGCTACACTTCCAACAAGATTGATGGACTGAACACATCGACTCCAGGCCGAGGGACTGATAACCTCAAACTCCTCCTCTCCTTATACCTTTCTACTTTGTATTGGACTGATGAAGCCACTGTGTGGCGAAACGTTTCCACAATAAAGATACCCAAGTGTTGCATATGTGTCTAATTTAACAACTTGTCGGTTCTCTGAACCATTTATCTACATCATTTAAATTGTTGTATAAAAATGGGTATAAAGTCTGAATTAACACATACAGAGTCTGTCTGGATAGAATTTTCAGAGGGGCATGAAAAATTGATTTTAGGTGTGATATACCGTCCCCCAAACTTAGATAGGGACCAAGGGAGACTACTATGGGAGGAAATTGTTAAGGCCACAATGCACGATAACGTAGTTATTCTGGGTGACTTCAACTTTAGTCAAATTGATTGGAATTTTTTGACTGGGAATTTTGAATCTAACGATTTCTTAGAAGTAGTTCAAGATTGTTTTTTGAAGCAGTTTGTGACAGAACCTACAAGGGGAAATAATCTGCTTGACTTAGTTCTGGCAAACAAGGAAACCCTTGTTAATAATTTAGAAATTACAAAGGAACTCGGCGCAAGCGACCACAAATCAATTACCTTTGGCATTGAATGGAAGTTTCATAGTAGGAATAACTCAGTAACGGTCCCAGATTTTCGCTTAGCAGATTACAATGGACTTAGAGAACACTTATCATCTGTGGACTGGGGTAATGAAGAGAGCTATCAATATGACAGTTTTCTGAACACTATACATGCTGCCCAAATAACATTTATCCCATATAAAGAAATTAGATCGAATAGAAATGACCCAAAATGGATGAATAATAGGCTCAAATATCTTTTAGGGCAGAAGAAAGGAATTTATAGGCGTATCAAAAGAGGTGAGGGTCATCTTACGAATCAGTATATTGACATTAAGAGGGACGTTAAAAAGGGGATAAGAAAAGCTAAGGGACTACGAAATTAAAGTTGCTAGGATTCGAAAACTAACCCAAAAAGTTTTTTCCAGGTGTATAGAACAAAAGTTAGAGATAAGATAGGTCCCCTTAAAAATAATTATGGGTATCTTAACGTGACTATGAGATTAAGGTTGCTAATGAATCAAAGACTAATCCAAAAGGGTTCTTTCAAGTGTACAGGACGAAGGTGAGGGAAAAGGTAGGACCTCTGAAAATTGGGAATGGACAGCTGACGGATAACGAACTGGAAATGTGTTCTCTATTTAATGACTATTTTTTGTCAGTCTTTACACAAGAAGACGTAAATAAGATTCCAGAAATTAACTATTATTCAGTTCCTGAAGAATTCAAATTAACTAATATTACTGTCACGAGGGATATGGTTATCAAACAGATAGATAAACTGAAGCAAAATAAGTCCCCAGGACCCGACGAGTTGTTTTCCAGGGTACTTAAAGAATGCAAGATGGAACTTAGTCAGCCATTAACGAATGTGTTTAACACGTCCATCCTAACTGGTGTTGTGCCAGAGATGTGGAAGATAGCTAATGTAGTTCCTATATTCAAATCAGGGATAAGTCCAGTCCATCAAATTACCGTCCAATAAGCCTCACGTCTATAGTAGGCAAATTATTAGAATCAATTATAGCTGATATTATCAGAAGTCACCTTGAAGAACATAATTTGATTAATGAATCTCAGCATGGGTTTACGAGAGGTCGTTCCTGCCTGACAAATTTACTGACGTTTTTCAATAAAACATTTGAGGCAGTAGACAGTGATAAAGAATATGATATAGTTTACTTGGATTTCAGTAAGGCCTTCGATAGAGTACCTCACAAGAGACTCTTAAGAAAGGTGGCAGCTCATGGTATAGGAGGTAAAGTTCTAGCATGGATAGAGGCATGGCTTACCAATAGAAAGCAGAGAGTTTCCATTAATGGGGTCAAATCTGAATGGGGATTTGTCACCAGTGGCGTTCCACAAGGATCAGTTTTGGGCCCATTGTTGTTCATAATTTACATAAATGACCTTGATGAAGGAATTGCAAGTGACATGAGTAAATTTGCTGATGATACAAAAATAGGCCGTATAATTCATTCTGAGGAGGATACCAATGAACTCCAGGAGGATTTGGATAAATTAATGTCTTGGTCTGAAAAGTGGCAGATGAAGTTCAATGTGGACAAGTGTAAGGTGCTAGTCGTTGGTAATGAAAATATCCCTCGAATTTATAAACTAGGTGAAGTTGAGCTTGATCATACAGAATGTGAAAAAGACTTGGGAGTCATGGTAAGCAGAAATCTAAAGCCAAGACAACAGTGCCTAAGTGTGCGCAATAAGGCTAACAGATTACTAGGATTTATTTCAAGAAGTATAAGCAACAGAAGTCCAAAAGTTATTTTACAGCTCTATACATCACTAGTGAGACCTCATTTGGATTATGCAGCTCAGTTTTGGTCTCCTTACTACAGGATGGATATAGATTCATTGGAGAACATACAAAGAAGAATGACTAAAATGATTTACAGTATAAGAAATCTCCCGTATGAAGATAGACTTAGAGCATTGAATCTCCACTCTCTGGAGAGACGTAGAATGAGGAGATATCATCGAGGTGTACAAGTGGATGATGGGCATAAACAAAGGAGATATTAATAAAATACTGAGGATATCGAACCAAGTAAGAACGAGAAATAACGGATTTAAATTGGATAAATTTAGATTTAGAAAGGACATAGGCAAGTACTGGTTTTCGAACAGAGTTGTAGATGCGTGGAACAATCTTCCGAGTAGGGTGATAGAGGCTAGGACCTTGGGTGGCTTTAAAAAGAGATTGGACAAATATATGAGTGGGAGGGGCTGGGTTTGATTAGTGTCGTGAGTACAGGAGTAAATTCTTAGGTAGTGGTGGTTTTGATAAGGACCTGCCTTGTATGGGCCAGTAGGCCTTCTGCAGTGTTCCTCCATTCTTATGTTCTTATGTTCTTACTGACAAAGTGAATGAAATGTGCTCTATTTTTAATAATTATTTTCTCTCGGTTTTCACTCAGGAAGACACTAATAATATCCCAAGAATTAGGTATTTTAGTGGGCCTGAAGAAGATAAATTATGTAGTATCACAGTCACTAGCGAAATGGTTATCAAACAGATAGACCGTTTGAAGCAAAATAAATCGCCAGGCCCTGATGAGCTTTTTTCAAGGGTTCTTAAGGAATGCAATATTGAACTCTGTGAACCCTTAACTAACATTTTTAACCTATCTCTTCAAACAGGTGTAGTGTCTGATACGTGGAAGATGGCTAATGTAATTCCTATTTTTAAAGCAGGGGACAAGTCGTTACCATCAAATTACCGCCCAATAAGTCTAACTTCAATTGTAGGCAAATTATTAGAGTCGATTATAGCTGATAACATAAGAAGCCATCTCGATAGGCATAATTTGATTAATGATACTCAACATGGATTCACCAGGGGCCGTTCCTGCCTAACTAATTTATTAACTTTTTCAGTAAGGCTTTTGAGGCAGTTGATCATGATAAAGAATTCGATATTGTTTATTTGGATTTTAGTAAGGCTTTTGATAGAGTACCACATCAGAGACTGTTAAAGAAAGTGGCTGCTCACGGCATTGGAGGAAAAGTGTTTTCATGGATCGAGTCATGGCTCACCAATAGGAAGCAGAGGGTGTGCATTAATGGGGTTAAATCTGAGTGGGGATCTGTAACAAGTGGCGTTCCACAGGGATCGGTTTTAGGCCCGTTGTTGTTTATAATATATATAAATGACCTTGACGAGGGAATTACTAGTGATATGAGCAAATTCGCTGATGACACGAAGATAGGTAGGATAATCGATTCAGACGTAGATGTCACGGAACTTCAGGAGGATTTAGACAAACTCAATTCCTGGTCAGAAAAGTGGCAGATGCAGTTCAATGTAGATAAATGCAAGGTTCTGAAGCTCGGGAGTGTCCATAACCCAAGCACTTATAAGTTAAATAACGTAGAACTTAGCCATACAGATTGCGAGAAGGACTTGGGGGTGATGGTAAGCAGCAACCTTAAACCAAGACAGCAATGCCTAAGCGTACGTAATAAGGCAAATAGATTACTGGGATTTATATCAAGAAGTGTTAGCAACAGAAGTCCAGAGGTTATATTACAGCTTTATACATCATTAGTAAGGCCTCACCTAGATTACGCAGCTCAGTTTTGGTCTCCATATTACAGAATGGACATAAATTCGTTAGAAAACATTCAGCGTAGAATGACTAAATTAATACATAGCATTAGAAATCTTCCTTACGAAGAAAGATTGAAGACCCTAAAATTACATTCACTTGTAAGACGTAGAATGAGGGGAGACATGATCGAGGTATACAAGTGGAAAATGGGTATTAACAAAGGGGATATAAATAAGGTCTTGAGGATATCTCTCCAAGAGAGAACCCGCAATAATGGATTCAAGTTAGATAAGTTTAGATTTAGAAAGGATATAGGAAAGTATTGGTTTGGAAATAGGGTAGTTGATGAGTGGAACAGTCTGCCTAGTAGGGTTATTGAAGCTAGGACCTTGGGTAGTTTCAAATTTAGGTTGGATAAATTCATGAGTGAGAGGGGTTGGATTTGAGTGGGACTCGCGCATGAGTGGGTAGAATTGTCAAAGCTTATTTCTTGGGTAGCTTTGAAAATTGGGTTGAGCAAATATTCTGTTAGTGGGATGGATTGTGAAGGACCTGCCTAGTATGGGCCAAGAGGCCTGCTGCAGTGTTCCTCCTTTCTTATGTTCTTATGTTCAAATAGATTACTGGGATTTATATCAAGAAGTGTAAGCAACAGAAGTCCAGCGGTTATATTACAGCTTTATACATCATTAGTAAGGCCTCACCTAGATTATGCAGCTCAGTTCTGGTCTCCATTTTACAGAATGGATATAAATTCGTTAGAAAACATTCAGCGACGAATGACAAAGTTAATTCATAGCATTAGAAATCTTCCGTATGAAGAAAGATTGAAGACCCTTAAATTACATTCACTTGTAAGACGAAGAATGAGGGGAGACATGATCGAGGTATATAAGTGGAAGATGGGTATTAATAAGGGGGATATAAATAAGGTCTTGAGGATATCTCTCCAACAGAGAACCCGCAATAATGGATTCAAATTGGATAAGTTTAGATTTAGAAAGGATATAGGAAAATATTGGTTTGGAAATAGGGTAGTTGATGAGTGGAACAGTCTGCCTAGTAGGGTCATTGAAGCTATGACCTTGGGTAGTTTCAAATTTAGGTTGGATAAATTCATGAGTGAGAGGGGTTGGATTTGAGTGGGACTCGCACTTGAGTTAATAGAATCTTCAAAGCTTATTTCTTGGGTAGAATTGAAAATTAGGTTGGGCAATTATTCTGTTAGTGGGATGGATTGTGAAGGACCTGCCTAGTATGGGCCAACAGGCCTGCTGCAGTGTTCCTCCTGTCTTATGTTCTTATGACTATAAAGCCCAGTGCGTAGCCGAAAACGTCACCAATAAATCTCATGTCAATAAATACCTCCCGAAACCGCCATTGCTTTTCCTTACCATCATGTCAGTATTTCATACCATTACATATTCATGGACGGAGGATGGATGACCGAAAGGCTCAAAGACATATGAAGGACAAATGGACGAACGAATACCGACATAAATACGAACTCGAGTACATACACCCGTGACAAACATGCTCTTACCTAGCGCCTAACACGCATAATACCCTGCTCAGCAAAACAAACATCTAGTGATTATATTATCCAGCGCAAACGTGGTTCCAAAAACCAAGTCATTGTTCCTCATGTTGAATATTCTCTGGCTCGCTTCCCTCCTCAGTGCTGTGCATGTTGATACACAGTTGTTTTTACAAGGCTTGCTTGTTCCGGTGTAATTTCCTGTGCGTGACATACAGCTACAGCTGTTCAACATATTCTCAAAGTGGTTATGTGGAAGTTTCTGCAGGTGATGCTGGCGAGATTTCCCTCAGTCATGAGTTACTTTTATGGAATGGTTTTATTATACACCCCAAACCCACCCTGTTAGTGATCCAAATTACAGAGGCGCATCATGGGTCCATGAACTGAGTACCATCATTGTTAGCTAAGATATGAATTCCTCTCCTATGTGATGCGAATAGTATCACAACGGAGCAAATCTGGAGTACTGTATATATGACTGATACACAAATATACTGTATTAAATCAGTATATACGTACCATTGAGAATACACAATGCAACACTGCCACTATATGAAAGTTATACAATACCGACATGTAAATGAATAGGACATGCACAACACTGGGCTAACTTGATTACTGAAACGTTGCGCCTACACAGCAAGCTTCTTAAGTCGAATAAGGAGGTGACACATATACTGGAGACACTTGAGAGTGGAAATTTTGAGCCATTCAGTCCATCAGTCTGAAAGATGTTACTCAATTCCATTGCGTTAATCACTCGGTGATGCCCTAAACTAATGGTGGCACCAAATGGGAGCTGAAGGCCCCATAATATTACTCCATCAGTCCTAAATAATTATAATAATAATAATAATAATAATAATAATAATAATAATAATAACAACAACAACAACAAAGCAGCTTTAAGCCAAGTCCTGAAGCCCTCACAACCAAATTCCCACCAATAAGCCCATTCTCTACAGAAATTCTGGAGCTGCCAATGGAATGAATACCTCAAAATTACCTCTCCACTTTTATCAAGGTTGAGGGACTGAACATCTCTTAATCTCTTAATTATTTAACTCTCCAGTATATAAATCACCTCTGTATTTGACTGAAGAAGCCTACTGCGTAGGCGAAATGCTTCAGCAATAAAACTTTCCAATTATCTGCATATTTGTCTTATTCATCCATTGGTGTACAATATCCCTGTGTACAACTACAATACTGTACAGTATTTTACTGTATAATACTGCACAGTGCAATAGTGTACAGTACAACACTGCACTGTAACTTCTGTCTTTGTGGTGATGGCTGCAGGAATCATCGTCCTCTTTTCCTGGTCTCAGATCAGTTCTCCTGGTTCAATGATTTGTTTGCCAAGCAGTTGATGCTCAGAACACCAAATGCTCGGTTGATCAGAACTGGTTAGAAGGAATTTGGTAACAACCAGGTACAATATGTCATACAAAGAAGTTGAGGAAAAGGGCACAGAGGCAAACTCTTAAAACATTTCAATAGGAAGTGTTTCAGTCCTGTGATACACAGAGTACATGAAACACTATATAATCTGAGTCACAAGTAAGAGAGTTCAGGTCAGGTTTAAGCCTCGTGGAAGCAAGGTTACCTGATAGCCACAATGGTGAGATGCAATCTAGAATCATGTGGGCCAAAATGGAGATGCTGTAGCCACCTGCTTTCTGTTCATTAATGTTAGAATGATTCCTCCTTTGTTTAGGTTTGGTACAGACTAGCTAGGCACTCCTGTGGCTTATGCTGGCATCCATAACGATGTAGTGGTCTACCAGTTAGGAAGTGCATGATCAATAATCTCTAATCCCACACTGTCCTGGACTGAGTAAATGTTATAATACAAATTGTTTTATTTAGCAATGCTGCTTCTTAGTACTACTGTCAAGAGGTTTTTATATGTAATGTCAGTGAAACTGGTCTATAGTTTTTTGTGAATGCTTTTCTGCCTCATTTGTGGGGAAGCACTAAATTGGAAAGGGTCATACAGAGTCTGGAAAAAGGGAGGTATTCAGGTTTGATCCGAGGTGAGGAAGTATGATCCCAATTCCTTAAATCAAAAGTCTTTTACCAGCATTAGGGTACCCCATCTTCCTGGACAAAGCCTTGTTATTAAGCTTTATTGAAAATGGGGTTCCATGAGTTTGGGCCAGAGATATTGCATGGGCGTGCAAGAAATTGCTGCTTTTCTCAAGTGACATTTGGATATTGTTAGAATTGATTAAAGAATTTGGTGTCACATTCATGAATATCTCACATGGATTATTAATTATTAGTCCATTGAACTGCTCAGTAAACACCAAGTTGCGTGGTGTTAAGGGTCAGAAAAGATGCAATCTTTGCATAATAAATACAATACAATATCACATTTTTCTCTCAAGAAGTGTTACTGTATTTCCTATAATCGAGTCTCTCTACAAATCAATCAGCCATACACCAGAGCCATCCTACACTTTTTTTTTTATCAGATCAGGATAGTGATGACTTTACAATCCCCTGAATAAGCTGTGCAATTCAAAACACCTGCCATTCTCCAGCTTACTTGCCTGAAGAATGGATGACTCTCCAAGCTCGAAGACAAGTGATACAGCTAGATCAGCATGGACCCTTCCCTTAAACTCTGTGTTACAGTATATGAAAAAGCAGCTGACCCCTGCCAAAATCAAAGCCACCTACTAAAACCTGCATTCAAGCCATTACTCTAATGCCAGAAAATTATATGTAAGATGAGGATGATTATTTTGAGAGAAAATTCTTAAATGATATTTTTTATTGTAGTACTATACAGTATGTATTAGCATATCATATACTATCATAAAAAATAATGTACAATATTGTGCTATGGTTAATTTCAGAAAAAAATCATTTTCTACATAAATAAATACTGTATATTTATAAGTTTCCAGGTGAAATATTTTACTGCTGATTCCGTAACGTTTAAATCTCTGAGCCATACCCAAAAAATATTGAACAAGTTATGCCTGTACTAGGTGGAAGCCTCTATAAACCACAATGCCAGCAGTTCCTATGCGGATAATATAATTATTTTCTTCTCAATTACAGTGGACCCCCGAGTTTGGACCACCTCAAAACTCGAACAATTATGTAAGTGTAATATTGTAAGTGCTTTTGTGAGTGTATTTTTGGGGTCTGAAACGGACTAACCTACTTTACATTATTCCTTATGGGAACAAATTCGTTCAGTAATGGCACTTGAACAGCCTTCTGGAATGAATTATGGCCGAAACTCAGAGGTCCACTGTATTTTCTATGTAAGTTTACCATTCTGTAAATAAAACAAACTGAGGGAAGGGGGGTAACCCACTACACTGGATGGAAAGTGCCCTAAAAGTGTAGCCAACCACTAGTCAAAAAGATACTTCACACCCATACAAGAGCATTGGCATCACTAATATACAGTGGACCCTCGGTTTTCGTTGAAAATTCTTTCCAGAATGCTGTTTGAGTGCAGTTACCGAACAAATTTGTTCCCATAAGGACAAATGTAAATTAGATTAGTCATTTCAGACCCCCAAAAATACACTTACAAAAGCACTTACAAAAATACACTTACATAACTGTTCGAGTTTGGAGGTGAACGAAAACCGAGGGTCCACTGTATTTCCCTATTTGTATCCATAGAAAAAGAAATTTCTTTGCACAGATTCCTCAAGACTTCAGCAACTTTCTTTCCTTCATTTATTCCAAAGTACTACATACAGTGGTACCTCGGTTAATGATGGTCCCCAAACTCACCCTTTTATGTAAGTTTATTTTTTTAAATGCTTTTGTAAGTGTATTTTTGGGGATCTAAAAGGACTAGTCTATTTTACATTATTCCTTATGGGGATAAATTCGTTTGGTAATGGCACTTGAACAGCATTCTGAAACGAAAAAATATCATTAACCGAGGTACCACTGTATATGTAAATACAGTGGAACCCCGGATTTTGTACTTAATCCGTTCCAGATAGTTGGTCTAAATCTGAAACGTATGAAAACTGAAGTAATATTTCCCATAAGAAATACAGTGGACCCCCGGATTACGTCCTTTTTTCGTTCAAGAATGCTGTTCAAGTGCCATTACCGAACGAATTTATTCCCATAAGGAATAATGTAAATTAGATTAGTCCTTTTAGACCCCCAAAAATACACTTACAAAAATAAACTTACATAAAAGGGTGAGTTTGGAGACTATCGTAAACCGGGGGTCCACTGAAATGTAAATACAATTAATCCGCTCCAGACACCCAAAAATATTAACAAAAAATACATTTTTTAAAGAATAACTATAGTTTTACATACAGAAAACAATGATAAATAAATATAAAACACTAATGAAATGGATAAACGAGCATTTAAATCATTATTACATACCTTTAATGAAGACTCTTGTTGGCGTATGGAAGGCGAGGAGGGGAGAGAGAAGAGAGCTTGTTGTTTGGAAGGGAAATCCCCCTCCATAAGGACTTCAGGTATCAAAGCCCTATCTGAGGTTACTTCCCTTCTTTGTCTTTTACTAGCACTAGGACCAGCTTGAAAGTCACTGGACCACTGTTGCACAAAAAATCTGTCCAGAGGGCTCTGTTTCTGGCGTCTCTTAAAGATTTGCCTAAAATGGACAAGGTATTGTCACTGAACATGTTGCAGATATGGCTTGTATCAGCTTGGTCAGGGTGATATTTTTCCACAAAAGTTTGCAACTCATTCTACTCTGCACACATGTCCTTAATCACTGAAGGAGGCACCTTCTCCTCTCTTCCTCCTCCTCTGAAGCAATTTCCTCAGATGAAGGTCTTGCAGCTCTTCAGTGGTTAGCTCTTCATTGTGGTCCTCCACCAACTCTTCCACATCCTGGCCACTCACCTCCAACCCCAGGGACATCCCCAAAGACACAACAGATTCCACAACAGGCGTAGGGTCGTCAGGGTCAGCCTTCAAAATCCTTGTTGAGGACACATTCTGGCCACAATTTTCTCCAAGCAGAGTTCAAAGTCCTGGAAGTCACTCCCTGCCAAGCCTTACCTATAAGTCTTATGCAACGGAGGATATTGAAGTGATTCCTCCAGAACTCTCTTAGGGTCAATTCAATGTCCGAGGTCACTTCAAAGCACCTTTGAAACATTGCTTTCGTGTAGAGTTTTTTGAAGTTAGAAATGACCTGCTGGTCCATGGGCTGGATGAGAGGAGTGGTGTTAGAGGCAAGAACTTTACTGTTATAAAACTGAAGTCCCTAAACAATTGGCCTTCCAAGTCTGGAGGGTGAGCAGGAGCATTGTTCAGTACCAGGAGGCACTTGAGTGGCAATTTATTTTCCAGGGGGTATTTTTTCACACTCGGGCCAAACACTTCATGGACCCAGTCAATGAATATTTGCCTTGTGACCCATGCCTTATTATTAACTTTCCACATCACACACAATTTACTCTTGACGACATTGTTTTTCTTGAACACTCGGGGATTTTCAGCGTGATACACCAGTAAAGGTTTCACTTTGAAATCCCCACTAGCATTACCACAGAACAAAAGAGTTAGCCTATCCTTCATAGGCTTGTGTCCTGGCAGATCCTTTTCCTCCTGCGTGATGTAGGTCCTCTTTGGCATTTTCTTCCAAAAGAGGCCTGTTTCATCACAATTGAACACTTGTTGGGGGACAAATCCTTCAACCTCTACGTACTCCTTGAATTCATCAACGAATTCTTCGGCCACATGTTTGTCTGAACTTGCAGCTTCACCATGCCTTACAACACTGTGTATGCCACTACGCTTCTTGAATCTGTTGAACCAGCCTCTGCTGGCCTTAAGTTCACTAACAGCAGCACTCATTCCAGGCATTTTCTTTACGAGATCTGCATGCAACTGCCTTGCCTTTTTGCAAATGGTCGACTCCACAACACTATCTCCCACTAACTGTTTTTTGTTGATCCACACTGTTGCGTACCCTGACCGGGATAAAAGGAGGTGGTTGGCTGACCACTTGGGTGCTGCTGATCGGTTGTTACCGGCCTGCAGTACCCAGTGTGACGTCATCACACTCAATGTTGGGGCTGATGAACCGGCCTCAATCAGTGTTCACCACGGCTTCACTGAGTCCACAGTCGATGGCCTCAGAATTACCTGACGGCCTCACTAAGTTGCACCAGCTTGACTATTCCTGCTGGCACTGGACTTAGTTTCCTGCTGGCTTAGTGCAACAGCTGGACTGAGTTTTCTGCTGGCACAACAACTGGACTTGGTTTCCTGCTGGCACAACGACTGGACTTGGTTTCCTGCTGGCTTGGTTTACATCGACGGGATGTATCTGCTGGCCAGTATGGCCTTATCCCACGACGGTGTCGCTGAGAGAAATGTTAGTGTTGGACACGGAGAAAAAGGGTATCGTGTGACACAGAATAGAAGGAGTGTTATAACGGAGAAAAGGGTGTCGTGTGATACAGAAGAGAAGGAGTGTTATAATACGAAGAAACGGGTGTTGTGTGACACAAAAGAGAAGGTGTGTTATAACGCAGAGAAAAGAGTGTAGTGTTACACAGCAGAGAAGGTGTGTAGAGTTACACGGAGAAAAGGGTGTCGTGTGACACAGCAGAGAAGGTGTTATAACGCGGAGAAAAGGGTGTCATGGCACTGAGAGATGTAGTGTTGCAATGGTGTCGTGTGTGATATTTGTGTGATGTTGGTAGATAGCTCTACTATGTCGGTAAAGGATAGAGTCGTGTTTGTGACATTGTTTCTTTGTAAATGTGATAATTCTGTACCAAAGAGAAATGATACCAAAGAATATACAGTGGACCCCCGGATTTCGTACTGCTCCCAACTCGAACAATTATGTAAGAGTATTTTTGTAAGTGCTTTTGTAAGTATATTTTTAGGGGTCTAAACGGACTAATCTAATTTACATTATTCCTTATGGAAATAAATTCGTTCAGTAACAGCACTCGAACAGCATTCTGGAACGAATTATGGCCGATAACCGGGGTCCACTGTACTCTTATGTTGTACCAAAGAATATGCTCTTATTTTATGTTTAGAATTTACTAGTAAAGATTTGAAAATAGTATGTGTTTTATACTCCCGGATATATTCTTATTACAGTTCTGGTGATGGGCTAATGGTTATATGATATCTTAGTCTCCAGACTTTAAAAGGCCTAGTTTGGTCTTTGATTTCCCTAAGCTTAATCACCAGAATTATAATATTGTAATACACACCAACACCTCCACATCTTCGATTGTTTGTGATCTCTGTTTCGTTAGCATATTTACCCCTTTCGCAACTTTAGCTTCCTTGATTTCTACTTTCTTTGCCAGGATGGAACAGATTGTTGATTTCGACTTCCCATACATCCTGGCAAGCTCGGCTAAACGTACACCACTCGTATTTTTCTACAATCTCTTTCTTGAATCCTATCATGTTTCTCACCATCTTTACCAAAGGGCTGGCACTAGGAACTTTCTTTGGGCCCATGGTGGCTTATTTCGCAGTCGCACTTAATAGTTGAGCACAAAAAACAATGAAACGTGAGAAATAATGCTCACTCGACCAATGACAGAGCCAGACTGAGACACATACGCACGAGTGGCGGCGTCCCGGGCGGACAAACGTGTCTGATATGTACGATTTCTGGGTGGAGGTACGAAATCCAGACCAAAATTTCGCACAAAAAAGTGTTTTAGTAAATCCGAAACGTACGATATTCAGTGCGTACGAAATCCGGGGTTCCACTGTACATTAAAACCTTTATACTGCAATCTCACATAGTGAGAATTTGTGTGAATGCAATAAATAGCACATTAAAAACTCTAGAGTACATGTTGTAAAGCATGAAAGAATGAGCACAAGATCAAGCTACGTACGTAATGCAAAATCTGGGTAGTACACACAGTAAGTGTGTTTGGAGAGGCACAGCTCCTCACCTTCCCAACTGCCAACCATACTCCCGACAGTTGCTTTCTGGGAGTGTCTCATCCCTTAGATACACACTGTGCTTATCAAAGGACTTTGGGTATTTTCATCCCCCCATTTTGTCTTTTGGATATTACCCATACCCATGGAGTGAGTGATGGTGAGTGTTTCTTCTTTTTTTTGGGTCACCTTGCCTCAGTGAGAAACAGCTGGTGTGTTAAAAAAAATATTAACTATGGCACTCTAGAGGAAAACTAGTAATGTTGAAGGTACCAAAAAGAAGAATAAGCATGAATTTCTGATGGTACTGAAAAAAGCCGAAATTATTAGATATGCGTTGAGATAGTGCACATGTGATGCAGACTGCTTATACCTTTCGTCTGAGAGAATCCTCCATCTGTACAGTTAGACACACTAAGAAGAAAATAAGAGTTTGGGCAATGAGAACAATGAGAAATGCAAATTATGATCTAGTTACAAGAATGTCAAGTCAAACAATTAAGCCAAAAAGGTACTGAATGTATACATAGATTGAAAAGAAAACAAAGAAAGGGGCTGTGCTTAGTGCTCAGGCAATAAAGAACAAATTCTTATCCTGTTATAAAATTGTGTGAAAAGAAAGGAGTCTTCACAACAGTGAATATTTTGTGGATGATTTAACATCAGTTTCACAGCATCGAGTTTAATGCCGAGAATGTGAGAATGTTTTAGCTGATCACATAACTGCATGAAATACTGTACTGACATTGAGGAAATGTCTGAGAACAGTTATATTTTTGACCAAGTGTTTAATGCTGATGAGACAGGGCTATGTTAGAAGCATATGCCATCAAGAACTTGCATTAACAAGCAAAACACATTTGCATCTGGTCTCAAGGCAACTGAGGATTATTTCACCTTGTTCCTATGCACAAATGTAACAGCTAGTTTCAATGGGTATAAAGATAATATGCAGAACAAGCATTTTTTGCAGTACATTTCACTCAGTCATACAGAGAATACATTATACACATACATAAACTTATGGAGAGTGAGATAAGATTCCTATGTCAGATACTGATATGGGCAGCAGAGCACTGAAGTCAGCCTACTGGTCCATTAATTTAGTTTGAACTGGATACTTTCCATGTAGGATAATTTGTCCCTAGTGTCCACTGTGCCAATGATCGCTGATTCCAGGCATAGTCTTGTGGCTCTGTCCCTTCTTTAATAATAATTCTGGCATCTTTCAAAGTCATAAGGTGTACACATTTTTTCCAATGACACAGGCATTGTGTTATGAGTTTTACAAGCATACTGGTGTTTCCAAATTCTGGCATGATAATGAGAAAATACACAACCTGCTGGATAACACCAACATTTACCAATGTCTACCTGAACCATTACTTCTAGATAAAAACCAGAGTTCATGCAGAAAGCATGCCAGATCCTACAGAAATTTGAAAAGGGAAGGAAACTTTTATGCCTTCTTTCTGGACAGCCTAAGAAAGCATGACTATACAGTTTACCAAAAACTCACAAACACAACATTCCTCTCCAGCCTATCACCTCTGGCACAGGCAGTGTCCCTCACTGGCTGGCAGACCTCCTTGCCAAACATCTATCTGGCCTCCTGGAAATCATCAGCTCCCTCATACTTAAAAGATATAGGAGACCTCCTGTTTCATATCTCCAGTATGAACTTCAGGAATAAACACTTGACTTCCTTTGATGCAAATCTTTGTTTACCTATATCTACTGTAGCCTCCACTGACATACAAAGACAGAATATATCACTGACGACACTGACTTCCTTGTGCCCAAGAGTATAGCACTCCATTGATCTGCTTGACCTATGAATGAATTTTAATTACATCAAATATAGAAATAGTTGCTACAGTGTTTTGGCATGGCAATGGGCAGCCCCCTCACTACCATACTAGAAATTACTTTATGAAGTACACGTACATACCTGTAGGCAAAGAAGTTTCACACCGTGATTCCAGATGCCATAACACAGTTAAGATACAATGATATCATAATGACGTACCCTTGGTGACCCTATATCCAAAATCTGCTTAGTCAAATAAACAAGACTGAGCCTACCATCAAATTTACTCTAGAGTTTGAGGAAGATGGTCAACTCCCTTCTTAGGCATACCTCTATGCAGTACATCTGACAGTAATGCTCACTATTTCAAAAGTACTGTATACAGGAAACCCACCTACAAGGATGACCTGATATGCTGCTACTCACACCACGACACATGCACCAAGTAATGATTAGATTATTTCTGAGAGTTGTCTGTATATCTAGTCATGTTTTCTTTGGAGAAAAATGTGTCAACATTCTTCACTACACCACATTCTTTTATCAATACCCATAGAAGAGCTCAAACCATCATGAATACTAAACAAAGAGGTATTTAGTCCACCTGTGTGGTCACATGATTTCAACATGGCCAGAAAGCAGCCTATTGCTACTTCCCCAGTATTTACCACTGGTTTTTACACTATCCTGATCAGAAACAGTAGACCGTTATATTAAACAGATTTATTTGTCATGTTTTGGTTACTGCACTATTGAAAAATTGCAGCACAATTTTATACAACACTTCGTAAAATTAGCTTTACACAGTTCCATTGTGGAAAAAATTGCCCCAGCTCAAGCTGCCGCCTTCTTGTGGGTCAGTGGGGGAGACCTCCCGCCATCCCCTGCCACCCCCGATACTCCTGCCACCACCATCCCAGCCTTCGTGAATATGTGTTAAGTTCCATTCTGTCTTAGGAGCTGGCTGTGTTTGTGAATTGTACTTTGATCTTTTAATTACCATATCTTGTATTTGCCAAGCAATCATGGCACCCAGTAGGCATACCAGTGTTGCTGAAAGTGGCAAGAAAAGGTACGTACAGTGGACCCTCGCTATTCGAACTTAATCCGTTCCAGGAGCTTGTTCTTAACATGAAATGTTCGAAAGGCGATTTAATTTTTCCCATAAGAAATAATGGAAATACAATTAATCCGTTCCAGAAACCCAAAAATATTAAAAAATAATATATTTTGACAAAATTAAGCTTCTACATAGACAAAAACATTAAATACTACAACGCTGTACTACTAAAAGTACGTATTAGTAAATAAATGCAAGTCTTTTTACTTACCATTATTGAAGATTGTTGATGGCATATGGAAGAGAGGGAGGAGGAGTGAGGGAGGGAGGGGTTAGTGTTTGGAAGGGGAATCCCCCTCCAGAAGGACTTCAGGTATCAAAGCCCTATCTGGGGTTACTTCTTTTCTTTGTCTTTTAATCCCACTAGGACCAGCTTGAGAGTCACTGGACACTTTAACAAAATAACTGTCCACGGTCCTCTGTTTCTGGCGCCTTTTCAACATGTTCCTGAAGAAGGACATTGTTTGGTCACTGAACATGCTGCTGTTATGGCTTGTTTGAGCTTGTTCAGGGTGGTATTTTTCAACAAAAGTTTGCAACCTATTCCACATTGTACACATCTCCTTAATCTCTGAAGAAGGCACCTTCTTCAGCCCCTCTTCCTCCTCCTTCTCCCGTGAATCAATAGCCTCAAATCTGGTCTGATGCTCTTCCATTTCCAGCTGTTGCAGCTCTTGAGTTGTTAGCTCTACCCTGTGGCCCTACACTAACTCTTCCACATCCTCGCCACTCACCTCCAACCCCAGGGACTTGCCCAATTCCACAATAGAGTCCACAACAGGCACAGGGTCGGCAGGGTCAGGGTCAGCCTCAAACCCTTCAAAATCCCTCTATTGGACACAACCTGGCCACAATGGTCTCCAAGCAGAGTTCAAAGTCCTGGAAGTCACTCCCTCCCAAGCCTTGCCTATAAGGCCTATGCAGCTGTAGATATTGAAGTGATTCTTCCAGAACTCTCTAAAGGTCAAGTCACTGTCCGAGATCATTTCAAAGCACTTTTCAAACACTGCTTTTGTGTAGAGTTTTTTGAAGTTACAGATGACCTGCTGGTCCATGGGCTGGAGGAGAGGAGTGGTGTTAGGAGGCAAGAACTTCAGTTTTATAAATTTGAAGTCTTCACACAGTAGGTCTTCCATGTTTTGAGGATGTGAAGGAGCATTGTCCAGTAACAGGAGGCACTTTTTGTCCAAACCCTTTTCCTGTAGGTATTTTCTCACACTGGGGCCAAACACTTCATGGATCCAGTCACTGAAAAGGTGCTTTGTGACCCATGCATTCTGACTAGATCTCCACAAGACACACAATCTACTTTTGACGACATTGTGTCTCTTGAACACTCTGGGATTTTCTGAGTGATACACTAGTAAAGGCTTCAATTTAAAATCCCCAGTAGCATTACTACACATCATGAGAGTTAGCCTGTCTTTCATAGGCTTGTGTCCTGGCAGTGCTTTTTCCTCCTGAGTAATGTAGGTCTTGTTGGGCATTTTCTTCCAAAATAGACCTGTTTCATCACAATTGAACACTTGTTCAGGTTTCAATTTTTCAGTCTTTATGTAGTCCTGAAACTCGTTTATGAATTTTTCAGCTGCATGTTTGTCTGAACTGGCAGCCTCACCATGCCTTACCACATTATGTATGCCACTACGATTTTTAAATCTCTCAAACCAGCCTTTGCTGGCTTTAAATTCACTACCATTACAATCAACACTGGTTGCAGGCATTTTCTTTGCAAGATCGACATGCAAGTTCCTTGCCTTTTCACAAATGATTGACTCCGACACACTATCACCCGCTAACTCTTTATCCTTGATCCACACCAGCAACAACTTCTCAATCTCTTCGATTATTTGTGGTCTATTTTTAGCTCACACAGTAACACCTTTTGCAACATCAGCTTCCTTAATTTCTTCCTTCTTAAGCAGGATAGAAGCGATAGTTGACCTGTTTTTGCCATATATCCTGGCAAGATCACACATTCGCACACCACTCGTATTTTTGTATTATTTCCTTCTTCATTTCTACGGTGTTTCTCAATTTCACCAGCCCAGGGGTACCACTAGGAACTTTCTTGGGACCCATGGTAGCTTATTTCACAGTCGCACTTAATGAACAAACTCCAAAAAATTATAATTAAGTGTGAAATGTCTGGAGGAGCGTGCAGGGTATTGTTCTCTCGAGTGTAAACAACGCGGGACTGGCTCTCCACGCCTGAGCGGTGAGGCACCCAAGCGCCTGGGCGGACAGGTCACAAACGAACTCGTTCGACTCGCGATAATTTGTTCGCATGACGATATCGATTTTCTTGTACTAATGACGATTTGTTCAACTGCCGAGCAGTTCGAATAGCGGGGGTCCACTGTATAAGTATTTAAATCTTAGAGTTAACGAAGAAAATAGATATACAGTGGTCTCTCAGTTGTCGGTCATCTCCAAACTCGAACATTTATGTAAGTGTATTTTCGTAAGTGCTTTTGCAAGTGTATTTTTGGGGGTTTGAAATAGACTAACCTACGTGACATTACAGTGGACCCCCGAGTATCGTAATTAATCCGTTCCAGGAGCTAGTACTTAACACGAAGTTTTCAAAATTCGAACCATTATTTCCCATAAGAAATAATGTAAATACAATTAATCCGTTCCACAAAAAAATATTCACATATAAAATAATTAAAAACAATATATATATATACATTTACTTACCTTTATTGAAGAGTTGCAGGCATCTGGAAGATAGAGTAATGAGTAATGAAGGTCCTCTTGGGCATTTTCCTCCAAAACAGGCCTGTTTCATCACAATTAAACACTTGTTGGGGGAGGAATTCTTCAGCCTCTACGAAGGGAAATCCCCACTCCCTGCATGCCTGCTACACTCCCTGCATGCCTGCTACACTCCCTGCATGTCTGCTACACTCCCTGCATGTCTGTTACACTCCCTGCATGAAAGCTACACTCCCTGCATGCCTGCTAAACTCCCTGCATCAATGCTAAACTCCCTGCATCAATGCTAAACTCCCTGCATGCCTGCTACACTCCCTGCATGCCTGCTACACTCCCTGCATGAATGCTACACTCCCTGCATGAATGCTACACTCCCTGCATGAATGCTACACTCCCTGCATGAATGCTACACTCCCTGCATGAATGCTACACTCCCTGCATGAATGCTACACTCCCTGCATGCCTGCTATACTCCCTGCATGAATGCTACACTCCCTGCATGAATGCTACACTCCCTGCATGAATGCTACACTCCCTGCATGAATGCTACACTCCCTGCATGCCTGCTATACTCCCTGCATGCCTGCTACACTCCCTGCATGAATGCTACACTCCCTGCATGAATGCTACACTCCCTGCATGAATGCTAAACTCCCTGCATGAATGCTACACTCCCTGCATACCTGCTAAACTCCCTGCATACCTGCTAAACTCCCTGCATGAATGCTAACCTCCCTGCATGAATGCTACACTCCCTGCATACCTGCTAAACTCCCTGCATGGCTGCTACACTCCCTGCATGAATGCTAAACTTCCTGCATGCCTGCTACACTCCCTGCATGAATGCTACACTCCCTCCATGAATGCTACCACAGGGGTGCCACTAGGAAGCTTCTTTGGACCCATGGTGACTTATTTCACAGTGACAATCACTAAAGCACCAAAAAAAACACCAAATGTAGTGTGAATGTTTGAAAGAGCGCGCTAGGTAATGTTCTCTCAATAGTAAACAACGCTTCACTGGCGGCGTCCTGCGTCCCGCGCAGGCGCGGAGCAGGCGGACAGGTCTAATAGTACGTTACGAAACACGAGCGGTTTTACGATTCTCGAAGTCGTAAAAAGCTTACGAAACACGATGTTTACGAAGTAAGAACCTTTCGAAACTCGGGGGTCCACTGTATTTCTTAAGAAAGTAAATTCGTTCGGTAATGGCACTTGAGCAGCATTCTGGAAAGAATTTTCGGCGAAATCCGAGGGTCCACTGTACAGTGGACCCCCGGATTTCATACTGCTCCCAACTCGAACAATTATGTAAGTGCATTTTTGTAAGTGCTTTTGTAAGTGTATTTTTGGGGGTCTGAAACGGACTAATCTAATTTACATTCGTCCTTATGGGAACAAATTCGTTCGGTAATGGCACTCGAACAGCCTTCTGAAAAGAATTATTGACGAAATCCAGGGGTCCAGTGTACAGTGGACCCCCGAGTTTCGTAAAAACTTCACTCCTGAAGTCTGCTCAAGTGCCATTACCGAACGAATTTACTCCCTTAAGGAAAAATGTCACGTAGGTTAGTCTATTTCAGACCCCCAAAAATACACTTCCACAAGCACTTAGAATATTATACTTACATAATTGTACGATTTCCGGGGTGTACGAAACTTGGGGGTCTACTGTATTAGACAAGAGATAGCCTGTGGCTGTAATGAAGCGTCACTGTGCAATTAAAAAGAATGAGGTTAATATACAAGTTTGTGTGATGAATAACTGACTGACTGATTTACTGACTGACTTGACTGATTTACTGGCTGACTGATTTGACTGATTTATTGACTGACTGACCTGACTGATTTACTGACTGACTGACTTGACTGATTTACTGACTGACTGACTTGACTGATTTACTGACTGACTGATTTACTGACTGACTGACTGACTTGAATGATTTACTGACTGACTGATTTGACTGACTGACTGATTTAAAGTTAGACTTTTTCACTGAAGAGGACCCTGAAACGGTGTCTAGAGCAGCTGATGTCTTACCATCAGTTGTATAATGTACTGCAGGGTAAAATAGAACGGATATCCATTACAGAATTTATGCATACTCCAATACAACCATCTACTTCAATACCAGAACCTCTTCCATCCACCTTAGCCCAGTAGGGCCACAGCATAACTCTCCACTCTCTTCACAATCATCCACAAACACCATCCCCTTCCCAAATTAAGGTAAGAAATAATATTATTTCTGTTGCATTTGCAGTCTTAAGCAGTAAAAACAGCATAATACATCACAACAATGAACTAAATTACATATTCACTTTTATTTTTGTAAGATCTGGAGGTCTAAAAAAAAGTTGTTTGGCTTTTTTGGGGCTCCCAGGAATGTAACCCTATTTTTCCCATAAGTTCTTCAGTTTATCTAACACAGATTTACCTAACAGTGTTTTCAGGAACGTAACTACTGTGTAATATAAAGGTCTACTGTACATTGGGAAAGGGAGAATAAAAGCCTGTCTATTAAGATTAAGGACCACAAATACATATTGTAGCAGGGATGACAAAAGCAATGCCTGTGGGATGCATGGGGAAACCAAGGGACATTTGATGAAATGGAAAGAAGCCCAGCTGGTCATCAGGGAGCCAGATTTAAGGAAATGCTAGTGTTTAGAAACATTCCTGATAGTGGTAAGAAATACGGTAGTAGAGAACGCATGAAGCTGCAACACATCTGCCACTTTGGCACACATACTTTTTGAATATGCAGCACTCCACCCACCTTGGAATACAGCTATCAGATGACCTTACGAGAGTTAAAGCTTACCTCATATGTACTTTTCCCTATATAAACATACGTTTCTCATGCCACATGCATGTGTAAAGTGAACATGATCATCAACCCTCTCCACACACTTCCATATCAACAAGCAGAATGTAAGGTAAGATATAGTGTAGCAATTTTTGGAATAGTAAAATGTTTAAAAAAAATTTGTGTGACAAATTTGGAAGTGTCTGGAATGTAGCCCCATTTTTTCCATATGTCCTTTCCTTCATATAAAGCAATATTTTTCATAAAGCGTTGATTCTCAGGAAAGTTACACCCAGAATTATGAGTGGGCTTACTGTATTATATTGTACTAATACATTTCAAACTTATCTCTAATCTTTCATTCCTTATCACTGTACTATATTTTGGTACAGTTTCTTATGCTGATCATGGGATTACAGTGGTACCTCGACTTACGAGCAGCTCACAACTCGAACAATTATGTAAGTGTATTTCTGTAAGTGCTTTTGTAAGTGTAATTTTGGGGGTCTGAAACAGATTAATCTAATTTACATTATTCCTTATGGAACAAATTTATTTGGTATCGGCACTCAAACAGCCTTCTGAAATGAATTAAGCTCGTAACTCGAGGTACCACTGTACTATATACATTTTTTGCAAATTTAGTTTTCATTTTTCTTTCCACTTTGAATTCTTATTTTTGATCTGGTAACAGCAACATTAGGATCAGGTATCCCCTGTGATACTAAGATCATGTGATTTTTTCCACTAATCAGCAGTGATCATCTAACTTTTCCACTAATCAGTAGTAATCATTCAAATTTTTCACCAATTAGCACTGATCATGTCATTTTTCCTGCCAAGAATGGCTCTCATCATGTTAGGATAGTCCATTGTAGATTAGGCAACATTTTGTTGTTTTTCTTTTTTTTTAGTGTTATAGTTTTTGTTTTTAACCCAACATTTTCTCCCTGTACTTCAAGACTTTCCCATTTGTGAGAGTATCCAGATTTATAGAGAAAAAGGGGAAAAATATGGAAAAGTAAGCATTTCCACAAAAAATGAATACAGTGGTACCCCGAGTTTCGTACAGCTCCCAACTCGAACAATTATGTAAGTGTATTATTGTAAGTGCTTTTGTAAGTGTATTTTGGGGGTCTGAAACGGACTAATCTAATTTACATTATTCCTTATGGGAACAAATTTGTTCGGTAACGGCACACAAACAGCCTTCTGGAACGAATTACGGTATGGCCGAAACTCGGGGTACCACTGTACTGTATTACCAATCAAGAGTGCATCAAAAGTTGATTTAGAAAAAAATATTTTGATGCTTGAATTATTTACTGGAGTCAGAGGAAACTTTACCAAAAAAAATGCAATTGATAAAGTCCATCCAGAAAAATTATACACCACAGTGCCAAAGACAAAAGTACTGTGCAGTAAACCCTTAAAATGAGGGACTAATTGAGGGACTGTCCAAGTATTCATTAAATCAGAATATTAAAATGTAGCAAAAAAGAGCACTAAATTACTCTACTGTATATCTAATATACATAGAACTTACAGATATTACAATAAACACTGAAAATAATGGAATTAAAAGTACAATTTAACTAGTGGATTTTACCCACAATTTTAATAAGTCCGCTATATTGAGGGTTTACTGTACTGGCAAACTTTATTACCAGTTGTTAAAATTTCTCATTCCTTCACTTAAGAAAATATTAAAACAGTAACACTTACATCGATGACTGAATCATCACCTACGGCCCATCGGTGCCCCTTCTGGTAAGCAAAGTCGTTGTCATTATGGGGTCGTTGGCAAAAATAATTCACTTGCTCATCATCTTGAGAACGAGCAAGTGATCTGCCATATTCCATATATTGGCCCTGAACCTGCAACTGACAAAAGAGAACATTTTATTAAAAGTACAGTAATTAATAACTGGATTTGTGGCATTCCTTATTTATAAAAAAAAGTGCAAAGTACTACTAGCATGAGCACTCAGTATCCTTCGGAGAAAGGGCTTAGATCTAGGTGAAATACCAAAGACCTTAGAGACATAGTTCCTTTGCATAAGGAAGGCAGTAGACCACTGTGATAGATATGTGGGCCAGTGGACAGCCAGCAAGAACAGCATGGTTGACCAAACAACCACAAGACAAGCCTGACCGAGGGCCGGGATCCAGGAGTAGAAAAAATTCTCAAAACTCATCAAAATATAAAAGTAAAATCTGACTGTATACAGTCTTATTTATGGGTTTAAATGCAGCTTCAAAAGCACAACATTCACAGCTTAAACTGTATCATGGAGTGGCAACTAAAATATATTGGAAATAAACTAATCCACTATATCATTAACCATTTTACTTCCAAGAGTAGAGTTCTGACTGTTACAATTTAAAAAGAAAATCTCCTGAAATTGTCTTCTGGAGACGCTTTCTGAAGGTACTGATGCCAAAAACGTGAAATTCAAAGGAAAACTCGTAGAATTACTCAAGCAAAAAGCTGACAGTCTGAATCCAATTAACACATCAGTGATTGCACAGACTTTAACCCACACCAGTTGGCTAACACCCAGGTACCTACTAAATGCTAGGTAAACAGGGACAGCAGGTGTCTTAAGGAAACACGCCCAATGTCTCCACCTGTACCAGGGATCAAACCATGGACACTCAATGTGTGAGCTGAGTGAGCTACCAATCAAGCTACAGGACACCACTTTAACTCAAAAAAAAAAAAAAAGTACTGAATAAATGTATGGCAATAATGTACCAGAAAAATATTCCATGGATAAATAACATGGTATTATACTGTAGCCATTCTTACTTGAGGTCTGATGGGCTGTGGAGGTGTGGGGTGAGGTATGTGCCTTCCTGCCATCATGGCCGCTGAGGGGTCACCCTCGAATGCAGCCTGGCTCCACTTCATCCACCTAAAACAATATAAACAAATTATTTTAATCTACTAAATTCAAAATATTGCCTAGTACCACCATCACAAGTCATTTCAGCAATGGGAGTCCTTGAGCTGTCTTAAAATCAGAGAATGAAATCTGCAAAAAATGGGGGTTCTGAATAATGAGAAAAGTGAATCATTTAGAGGTGCATGGCACAGAGGAATCAGTTGCTTGGGACAAAAAAGCAGAAAGGTTTAAGGAAAACAAAAGGAGGCAGAAAATTAGCTAGCTAATAAGGTAAATAGTGAGACTTTCAGAGATGAAGGCATATAGAATATGCATTTCAGGGTATTGAAAGGTCAAAAATTGAATCAATATACAGTAGGACCCCCATATCCATGGGTTGGTCCAGTTTTTGCTGTTTCAGTTATCCATGGTTTACTGTGGCCCAAACATAAGCCTTAATTTTGCTTAATAATGGTCACAAAGCACGAAAGTAGTGGTGATGATAGTTCTTCAAAGCATGAGAGAAGTGAAGTGCTTCCCATCAGTGAAAAAGAGCTAATTCTCGACTTATTTATCAATTTAACTTTATCATAGGTATGTATGTAAACGAAAAACGACTTATATACAGCCTCTCCTCACTTAGCAACGTACATACTTGTTTACCGACGTCTCGGACTTACGACGGGCTCTCTGACCAGTATACATGCCTAAATAATGTATATTAGAGGACCTATTCTGTTTATTACAATATACAGTACACTACTGTATAAACATTTAAAAATATACCAGAAATGTTATACATAAATGGTGCAAAGGTGACATTAAAACAATATCAAAGATAGTTGGCACAAACCTACTACCATTATAGTATGCTCCTCACTTAACAAAGAATTTGTTTATCGACGTGGTCTTAGGAACGGAACTACATCGTTAAGTGAGGAGAGGCTGTATAGGGTTTGCTACTATCCATGGTGAGTCTTGGAACGTATCTTCAGCAGATACAGAGGTCCTGTTGTACTTGTGATTGTAATCCATTAATCATTTACCCTATGCTAGATCTAAATTTGACTAGTATATAAGCCTTATGATCAGTTTGCCTAAAATGCACTGCATAATTAGCAGCTTTCTTCTGAGCTTACAATTTATCAAATTATATATGTACAGTAAGTCCTCACTTAATGTTGTTGATAGGTTCTTGGAAACTGCGATTTTAAGCGAAATGACATACAGTGGACCCCCGAGTTTCGTAAAAACTTCACTCCTGAAGTCTGCTCAAGTGCCATTACCGAACGAATTTACCCCCTTAAGGAAAAATGTCACGTAGGTTAGTCTATTTCAGACCCCCAAAAATACTTTTCCACAAGCACTTACAATATTATACTTACATAAATGTACGATTTCCGGGGTTTACGAAACTCGGGGGTCCACTGTACGTATAACGAAACCAATTTTACCATAGGCTAATTGAGATAAACATCAGGGTGCACAGTGCACCTTTAGTACTCATTGCAACAGTGTTAAATCAAGGAATAAATGTTTGCAAAGCAAAAATTATAAGGAACACCTGCCACCACACAGTTCAAAAACAAATATGCATACTCCATACAGACAGTGGCCTTGGCTGACAATCTATTTTTCTGTCATTATATGGAAATGACGTTGAACAAAATGACATTAAGTGAAGACTTACTGTATTATACTAAGATCAGTATCAAAAACACAATCAACTGCTGTAACTTTTTTGTGTGGTTCATAAGAAATAATTTTTTATTAATAATGATGAAAGTAGGACAGCCATAAGCCCAATTATAGTTTGATTTAAAAACAACTTGTTGGCCACTAATACAGTGGTACCTCGAGTTGCAATGGTCCCCAAAATCGCCCTTTTATGTAAGTTTATTTTTTAACCCTTTGACTGTTTCGTCGTATATATCGTCTTACGAGCCACTGTTTCGGACGTATCTATACGCCTAAATTCTAGCGGCTTCAAATGAAGCGGAGAAAGCTGGTAGGCCTACATGTGAGAGAATGGGTCTGCGTGGTGGGTGTGCGCAGTATGAAAAATCGGGACCCAGTGGTACATTGTGGGAGCGCCATGTTTGTAGTCATTTTCACCATGCCACGCGGTAAGAAGTACCTCACTCCCGGCGAATGGAGGCCTTCTCTTCCCAAGTGATAGTTCAAACAGTGATGGAAGTGCCAGTGAATGTGAATTCCATGGTTTTCAAGATGGTATTACCGAAAGCAGTGCCCAGGATAACGTAATTAGTGATGAAAACCCAGATGACCCACAGCCTTCCACATCTGGTGCTGGGCCGTCTCATTCACATTCACCTGTTCCAGGACGAAAGAGGAAACTATTTCACCGTGTACATGACTCTGATGTGAGCAGTGTAAGTGATGATGACAGTGATTTCAAAGTTATTGAAAGCAGTTCTAGTGGTGACAGTGAGGGAGAGTATTCTCCAGTGAAGCGGCAGTATGTACGACGCAACATGCGTTCTGGTAGTGTGCCATATGCTATTCCAAGGAAAAGGAGTAAATCTCTTGGCCCTACACCACGAATTGATAGTGAAGATGATGATATTGTGACAATGGGGATGCGTAATGTGCGTGGGGTAGCAGGTGGTAGTGGTGGTGGTGTTGGTGGTGGCACGAGTCATGTGGCACCAGGAGCGGGCCACGCTGCTAACTCAGCACACCAACAACCACTCTCAACCACCCCCACACTCCCACAACCTGCACAACCACAACCTGCACAACCACAACCTGCACAACCACAACCAGCACAACCACAACCACCTGTCAATATCCAGTACGCACCAGCAGACCGCATCTGGGATTGGCAGCAAGGTGACAATTTTGTTCCCAATCCCCATGACTTTGATGAAGCACAAAGTGGAATACGGCCATCGTGTACACTTGGGAACAATGCTACTGAACTAGAATGCTTTCAGTTATTCTTCGATGAACCCCTGATGGACATTAGATATACTTGTTCTTTGCCACAATAATGCTTATGCCACATGTTTATAAGCACACTGTCAACACATACTGGTCGACAGAACGCCTGATTTCAACCCCAGGTTTTAGTGATATTATACCAGTGAATCGTTTTTTGATACTGTTGCGTATGCTTCACTTTTCTGATAAAACCAGGCCTGACAGAAACGACAGGTTATATAAGATCAGGAATGTGTTCATGTACATGAAACAAAAGTGCTGTATGTATTTTTATCCCTTCAGGAAGCTTGTTATTGATGAGTCTTTGATTTTGTTCAAAGGCAGACTGTCGTTCAAGCAGTATATACCAAGCAAGAGGAAACGCTTTGGTATAAAGTTATTTGTACTGTGTGATTGCAAAAGTGGTCTGGTTTTGGATATAATTGTGTACACTGGCAGTAATACATTACAAGATACCAGGAAGTTACTGGGTATCTCTGGTGATGTGGTTAGAACAATGATGGAACCATATCTTGGTAAGGGGCATATATTATATACTGATAACTGGTACACAAGCCCTTTACTCAGTGATTTCTTGCGAGTGAACATGACAGACGTGTGTGGCACAGTGCGTGCAAATCGTAAACATATGCCTAGGTTCGACGCTTGCACTCGTAGAGGTGAAGTGCAGGTGTTTGCTGCCAATGACATCATTGCATTTCTGGTGGCAAGACAAACGTGATGTCACATTGTTGACATCAGTTCACAGACATGAAATGGTAGACACTGGCAAGCAGAATAGAGAGACCAATGAACCCATTCTAAAGCCTGCAGCTGTGATGGACTACAACCTCAATATGCGCTTAGTGGACAAATGTGACATGCAGATTGGATTTGCTGATTGTGTCCGCAAGAGTTATAAGTGGTACATAAAACTCTTTTTCCATCTTCTTGACATTTCCATGCTGAATGCTTATAACATTTACAAGTTGAAGACCAATAACAAGCCCAAATATGGTGAATTTTGTGTGTCAGTCATCAGACAAATAATATTCAAGTACCAAGGAACAACACCTGCAATAGACCAGCGCCCACGAAATTATCAACACATGCCCTCTCGTATGAGGCCTGGTGATCACTATCCCATACTACTGCCTCCTACTACTCTCAAGAAAAATGCTCAGAAGAGGTGTTTTGTCTGTAAACATTCCACAAAACGCCCACCAAAACGCAGAGACACTCGTTTTATGTGTGAGGAGTGTAAAGTAAAACTGTGCATATACCCATGTTTCAAAGAGTTCCACAAGCTGCAGGAGTTCTAGGAAAGTGTTCAGTGAGTGTACATATGTATATATATTATAGAACAATAGTAATGAACATTTTTTTATTGTTTGTTTGTGTAAACAAGTTTTGTAAACAATATAAAGATACTAATGTTTATACTAGTATAGTGTTGCATACGAGTGTATATATAAACATTGCACCTTACCTTGGTCTAACAGACCACATAAGTTACGTAAAAAAAGAAAATAGTGAAAAAAAGAAGAACTCTACGAATGGAAGTAAACAAAAGTATACCGAGTGAGCGGCAGTCGCCGCTGTTGCCGTACGCAGATCAATTTCTGCCAACTTTACACCTCCATATCTCGGTAAGTATTGATGGCAAAAATCTGTTTTTAGGATAAAAACAATCAGAAAAATAATCTTAACAATTTGATAAGAAAAAATATTTTTTTTTTTTTCGAATATTTTGCGACAACAGAATGGCACTCAGGATTGAGGGTTGCGACAGTCAAAGGGTTAAATGCTTTTGTAAGTATATTTTTGGGGGTGTAAAAGGACTAGTCTATTTTACATTATTCCTTATGGGGATAAATTCGTTTGGTAATGGCACTTGAACAGCATTCTCGAACGAAAAAATATCGTAACTCGAGGTACCACTGTACATATCTACTACACTGCCAGTAATTAGACAAAAGTGTTAAGTCAGAACTCGAAAACAGTTTGAAAAAGACAACTGCCTATAGAGATCTGGAACATGCAGAGTAGTCAGCAACTTTATTGCCCCAACACCAAAATGATTTGGGACCCAACAAAAGTTTACTTGTTTTTGTGTGTATGCTGAAGATGTGAAACAGATGGCATAAACAATAAAGAGCAAGAGGATGAAAAGAATCAAGTCTGGATACTTTCAACACACTTCAATATTACTATTATAATCAAAATCAAGCAATAAACCCAATAAGGTCATACAGTGCTGCACACACTGCAATAATCCAAGACAACAACAAATGATAAAGTGGACATGGAAGCAATGTGAATAACAGTATCAAGAAGTGCATATACATAAGAACTTAAGAAAGAAGGAACACTGCAGCAGGCCTATTGGCCCATGCGAGGAAGGTCCAAGTCTCCAACCAGCTTAAGCCAATGCCCCAACCCAGCCAGGTCAGGTTACATTCACTTAAGGAAGGAGCATGGCATCTGACCTAGTAGCACAAGCTAGTCAGGACCAACTCACACCCACCCGCACCCACTCATATATTTATCTAGCCGACCATCTGGATTTAACCCTCTCCAGGTAAAGTCCAGGTAGTCAGGTTACTTCCACTTAAGGAATTAGTACGGCATCTGACCTAGTAGCACAAGCTAGTCAGGTCCAACTCACACCCACCCACACCCACTCATGCATTTATCTAACCTATTTTTAAAACTACACAACGTCCCAGCCCCTATGGCACAACAAATCACACATACAGTCTGTAGACACTGCCAACAAACTTAATGTCTACTTTTCTACTATAGGATCGAAACTAGCAAGCAAAATCCCAAACGCAAATACTCAGCCACAAGACTACCTCACTGGTAATTACGCACATACTCTACATCTAGCACCAACAAATCCTACTGAAGTTTCACTAATAATTAAATAAATAACTAGCCACCAATCATGTAGGACTCGCAGCAATGGTTTCAAGTTGGAAAAGTTCAGATTCAGGAAGGATATAGGAAAGCACTGGTTTGGTAATAGAGTTGTGGATGAGTGGAACAAACTCCCGAGTACCGTCATAGATGCTAAGACGTTGTGTAGTTTTAAAAATAGGTTAGATAAATACATGAGTGGGTGTGGATGGGTGTGAGCTTGTACTAGGTCAGATGCAGTGCTCCTTCCTTAAGTGAATGTAACCTGACCTGTACTAATTCCTTAAGTGGAAGTGACCTGACCAGGTGGTCGGCTGGACAATTATATGAGTGGGTGCGGTTGGGTGTGAATTGGTCCTGACTAGGTTGTGCTACTAGGTCAGATGCAGTGCTCCTTCCTTAAGTGAATGTAACCTGACCTGGCTGGGTCGGGGCATTGGCTTAAGCCGTTGGAGATTTGGACCTGCCTCGCATGGGCCAGTAGGCCTGCTGCAGTGTTCCTTCTTTCTTATGTTCTTATGTTCTTATGTAAAAAAGCAGTTCATGTGCTGTCTCCCATTATTGCAACACTATTTAACAAATCTGTTGAATCTTCAACATTCCCATCTATACTCAAGAGAGCAAGAGTCACCTTGCTCAAAGAAGGCGATCCTACAGAACTAAATAACTACAGACCAATATCTAACTTGCCTTTACTCTCAAAATCTTCAAAAAAATAATACATGAACAAATCTACTCCTACCTCATATCTCGTAACATACTGAACCCCTGCCGAAAAAAAGCACAAATGATGCAATTATTCAGATGCTCGAATTACTACACGTATACGTTCAGCACTTATAGAATGCTTATAGAATGCTTTTACTGAAGGCCCTAATGCAAATAGCTTTCATTCTCCATAGGCTTGTACATACTACCCCTTTTTGGCTTTGCACACAACCCATATATTGAAAACTAGTCATAGGATTTTGATCAAGGAAGGGGAGATCAGTGATAGAAGACACCAGGGATGTGATCATGGATCATAAGCCCATCAATGGCACAAGGACCTTCCCTTGATCAAAGGACTGTTTAAAATGTGCTCAACAGATGTTCCATGCCCAAATCTCTCTTTTTTCAGGAAATTCATCCCTTATGACCATTTTAATAATAATAAAAAAGCCCAAATCTGACAAAAATTTATGTAGACATAAACCCTGCAAATTTGGGATTTAACTTATGTATTAGGTGACTACACAGCCAACTCTGAATCACAGTCAGGAAAAAGGCAATATAATATTCCACTTAGGGGACTTATAGCCATCAGTATACACATCTGGAGTCTACCTGGAGAGAATTCCAGGGGTCAATGCCCCCGCGGCCCGGTCTGTGACCAGGCCTCCTGTTGGACCAGAGCCTGATCAACCAGGCTGTTACTGCTGGTCGCACGCAGTCCAACGTACGAACCACAGCCCGGCTGATCAGGTACCGACTTGAGGTGCCTGTCCAGTGCCTGCTCGAAGACAGCCAGGGGCTTGTTGGTAATCCCCCTGATGTATGCTGGGAGGCAGTTGAACAATCTTGGGCCCCTGACACTTATTGTGTTGTCCCTCAACGTGCTAGTGGCACCCCTGCTCTTCATTGGGGGGATGTTACATCGCCTGCCGAGTCTTTTGCTTTCATAGGGAGTGATTTTTGTGTGCAAGTTTGGTACTAAGCCCTCGAAAATTTTCCATGTGTATATAATAATGTATCTCTCCCGCCTGCGTTCTAGAGAGTACAGGTTTAGGAACTTCAAGCGTTCCCAGTAGCATGTGTGACTGAGATGACCAAGGTTGAGTTACCATGAGTTCAAACTTAAGAAATAAGACTTTAGAAACTGAAGGGAAATAGGGAAGATCTGAATGATAGGGTCCTCATAATGTTGGGGGGAGAAATAAGAGATAGGAAGAACACAAATACGAGGCTTCAAATGACTCTACAGGTGTCAGTTGGTAAAGATAAAGGATTTTAAAAAGAGAAATGACAATTAATATTGTAACCTGACAATAACACAATGAATAAAAATGAAGGGTAATCACACAAGTAAGGGATATCAGGTTTTACTCTGGTTACAAATCTGACAATTTGGTACATCCGTTAAGCTTCAGAGATTTATTTAGTGAAAATAATCAAAAGTAAAGTTTATAATGATTAATCTTACACAAACAGCAGATACAAAAAATATGAATAATTTAACAACTCTGATATATGTTACTACAGTTGAATTAATTAACACACAGCATTTTACACAAATAATTCATTATAAGTATACAGCAGTGACAAATTTAATTATTTAATCAAGGATAAATAACCATTACAGTAAATCCTATTACTCCACAAAGCATATCAATATTTTAGTTTACTGAATTTCTGAGGCTGTTTTGATACTGTAATCTACTTCTCTTCCCACTCCATCTTTTATACATAAATGTATATATACTTTATTATGCAAAATAGTACACAACTTTACAGGATACACTGATGGTACAAGGTAGTAATTAGCATAATATACAAAAAAATTCATAAAAGTCTGAGATCCATTGGGCTATTGACACCACTGAGTTAATAATCTAAATAAAGTCATTGTCATCTTCTTGGATGCTGTTTACCAACCTGCTACCTCATATATATTGCACAAAGATGACAATATATGATTTAGGCTTAAAAAATCTTCACAAGTACTCAAAATTTAGATGTGATATAAACACTAAGCCTAACAAGATGTGTAGTCTAGAATAGTACACTATATTCATAGAAAGTACTGAACCTATAAGAACTATACAGCCCTTGACAGATAATCAGGTCTGGCACAAGGAATAGGATAGTAGCTATACTTCCTTGCATCAAGAGCCCTCACCAACACCTAGGCATTTCCTTGAAAGAAGTCTAGTACAAAACTATCCTTTAATCTGCAAAGTCTTGCAAGATATGAACTAAGGACCACTCATGACTATACTGGGTTATATTCTTAAGAAAACCCTCAATGGAAATATGCCATTTTACCTGACTTTGTTGGTTATATTAGGTTGATAATCCTCTTGGTTTAAATAACCCTAAGGTTGCTTGCTTCATGGCCAGCACACCACTACAACTGACCGTAAGGAAAGTTTTGTTGATTTATACTTTATTTTCAGGATTACCATATATAGTGCCGCAGTGGGAGGATAAGAGACACTTGTCTGGGAAATTAATTTTCTCATGAAACCTTCTAGACTGAGTGCCTGAAGGCTCGAGTCATGGACTCTTTTAAAACTTCACCACCTTGACAGCATTATTAACTAAAGCTGTCACCATAAATAATACGACTTGTTTTCTAGGTACTGTACTGTACTGCCATATTATCCTAAACTCTTTTTCCTGTTAATGTGATTTTAACATAAAAAAAAATGCATAAGACTAGTTTGTCCGTAGAAAAAGTCGACAGCCCATGTTATCCCTTATTGAAGGCAGAAAATTGTAGTGACAACGCATATCATCTTCCCCATACCTTTATTTCTCGTATCCTCGGGGCACCGTTGTCAATTACTTAGTCCAAAACCTATTTGGTGGTATTTTAGTGGAGTGATGGAGAATACTGCCTGCTTGTCATTCCCGGAACATGGCGCTGTCGCCAAAACAATAAGGAAAACCCTAACTTTGTAAGAATATTTCTGATCCTCATGACTATTGTGGTGGAAGGAAGCAAGAGTTGTGTGGTCTGAGGAGTGACTGCCTTATTTAATTACTCCTCAATAGAGCAAAACAGTGCAAATTATTAGGTAAAACAATGGAAACAACAAGGTTGGTGTGAAACATCATTGGCACCCATAGTGCAAGTGAGGCGCGCCGAGCGCCACTCCAAAAAATATATACCTCATTAATCCTACATACATTACTTAGGTTATCTAAAGAAATAAAATTTATTCAAGAAAATATACTGATTTTTTTACAAACTAGTGTTTTACATTTCCATAATGTTTGCATTAACCGCATGGTTATTACGTGGTTTCATTATTACCGAAATTAGTTACATTATACTGTGCGGATGCCTGAACTATATATTACTGTATAAGGTTAGAACTAGAAATAATTATGCTTATTTAATACATCCATCTCACAAGATTATTATAGATATATAATTGTAATAAATTCTGAAACCTTAACCTAAAGTAATCTACAAAGCCAAATAATATGATTTATTTTCGTCACCTGCACGTGGGTCATTATTTTTTATATTTATTTCTACGAGTACATGCTACAACTTTTACAGACCTGGCTAAAATCATTGGCATACTACATAGAAAGCCTCTGGTTATGCAGAGCATTTTGGGCAACCTATCTTAATTTTGTCCCCCCAGGATGCGACCCACGCCAGTCGACTAACACCCAGGTACCTACTTACTGCTAGGTGAACAAGGGCCGCAAATGTAAGGAAACATGCCTAACATTCCCCCCGTGCCGGGATAGATCCCGGACCCTCAGCGTGTAAACTGAATATTATTATAATCAAAGAGAAGCGCTAAACCTACAAGGGTCACAGCGCAGGTGTGTAAACCGAGGAGGCTATGATTCACCTATACATTAAAAGAAAACCTCATTGTATATACATATCTTGGTTGTATATATGCAACACTCGACCAACACTTGCACACAATATATGTCTACACACATACATTCAGCGAGTTCTACAAAATGTTACATTCAATATGACCAGAGGATGATATGTTGAATAAAATGTATACTAAAATGTTCTAGTATGTGTGCGAATGGTGATTAATGCAATGATTGATGTTTATTTTGGTATAATTCATCATGAATGATCGTCTCGCAACAGTGAAAAGTTCTGTTCCACAAGGTACAGTACCAACTCTGTTCCACAAGGTACAGTACCAACTCTGTTCCACAAGGTACAGTACCAACTCTGTTCCACAAGGTACAGTACCAACTCTGTTCCACAAGGTACAGTACAAAGCTCTGTTCCACAAGGTACAGTACCAACTCTGTTCCACAAGGTACAGTACCAACTCTGTTCCACAAGGTACAGTACCAACTCTGTTCCACAAGGTACAGTACCAACTCTGTTCCACAAGGTACAGTACCAACTCTGTTCCACAAGGTACAGTACCAACTCTTGTTCCACAAGGTACAGTACCAACTCTGTTCCACAAGGTACAGTACCAACTCTGTTCCACAAGGTACAGTACCAACTCTGTTCCACAAGGTACAGTACAAACTCTGTTCCACAAGGTACAGT
>WNWK01020046.1:32500-36614 GCA_009830355.1 Cherax destructor | reverse complement strand
CCTACAGTGTCCTCTGATACAATGCTCTCCTATTGTCTCTGTGTATAAACCACCAATAACCACAACAACAAAATTACTATTATAAATACAGAAGACATGTCAATACAAAACATCACCAGTGCAACACACACGAGCAACACCGACTCAACTTGTATTTAAGACTGACAGGATACAAACACAGGCTTAGTGTTGTGGCCTGTACACCTGTACAGGCCACAAGACCAGGGTATGTAGGTAAGGTCTGTCAGGAAACAGGACAAGTTTTTCCTGACGCGGGTCTCGGTCAGGTGACCAAAATCTCCAGTTTTTGGTCATCTGACCTAATATATATCTGACCTAATATATTTAATTCAGCAAATACGAATGTAATTATATGTATAAAGTACATATACACTATGTACAGACTAAGATTGCGAGCAAAACAGTGAGAACTATGAGCGGCCAGACTTGAGTAAGTATGCCGATGTTGCTTCACGAGTCCCAGACATCGCTTGACAACTCTGGCAGACTTCCTTGTGATTGGCTGCTTGAACCCAGCTGTTTAGCATAACAAGTGGGCCCTCCTGTCATACCCTTAACAGCTGGTTCACTGGTCGGGAGGACATGCCTATATGGGCGTGTGACATGCATCGAATTAAGGTACTCTTGACGTACCACAGGAAAATATGGATACCTGGCAACAATCTACTCAGATGCGACCGGAAGAACTGGCAACACGAAAAAGTTAGCAAGAATAGTCTTGGATGTGAGAGTCGTTCATTTGCACTCAGTTTACACTTGACAAGTTCCTTAAGTCAGTTCATGATCAGCCGGGCTGCGTGCAGTAACAGCCTGGTTGATCAGACTTTGATCCACCAGACCTGGTCTAGGACCGGGTCAAGGGGGCGTTTTTCCCTAAAACTTCCTTCAAGTATCTACCACAAACGATGTTCAAACTTTTAACTGTGAGAATAGAAAATAAGAACTTGGCTATTGTTTATATACATAAATTCCAAAATACAACTTACCGGAGGTTCAACACACCAGTTATGTCATTAAAACCTTAAAAACTTGGCCATGTACATAAAAATGCTTTGTGATTTTAACTTAAGACGACTTAAATGGAAGGTAGCAAACTTAATAAGAACAGAAGAGGTCCCAGGAGACAGTTAGGAAGTACTCACAAAACGCACCGAATATCAAGACTGTTATACATTTTCCTTAAGTCAACAAATGATGGAATCAACCAGACTAGAAAATACTTCTTGAACTTATGTTTACAATGAGGATCTGGTGAGGACCATAACAGCGTCAAACACAGCAAACTCAGACCTGCATACATACTAGTTCTCAAACCATACCACGGGTGGGGCTTGAACCCGCGGTCGGAGAGTAGCAAAACTCCAGACCGACGCGCTATCCACTGGGCCAGCTGGCTACAATAAGATTCATCCAACTGGCCCAGCGGATAACGCGTCGGTCTGGAGTTTTATGATTCTCTGACCGCGGGTTCAAGCCCCACCCGTGGTATGGTTTGTTTGCAATCGTGTCACTACGATTTCGTGAGTCACACTAGTTGTCAGTAGTACAACATTCTCATGAGGTAAACTAAAGTGTAGTGAACACTTATCAATGTTCAATAATACCCACGTGGAGACACAAACACAGGAGATTAATTGATCTGTATATTTCGACTCCTTTCTGCTGAAGAGAATCCCAGAAGTGGGTCGAAATATACAGATCAATTAATCTCCTGTTTCCGTCTTCATGTGGGATATTATTGAGCAGACTCATGAGTTCCAAGAGTTTTTCTACTCCAGGAGCCCAGCCATGGTCCAGGCTCGTCTTGTGCTAGCCTGGAGGCCTGCTGCCGAACATATCCATCACAACCTGGTTGATGTGGCACCTAGTGAAGATACTTGTCCAGTTTCCTCTTGAAGACTTCTACACTTGTCCCAGCAGTGCTTCTGACATCTTCTGGTAAGATGTCGAATAATCTGGGGCCACGAATGTGATAAACCCAAAATTAACAATAAAAACATTAACTGGGAACAAACAACCATGACCTTACTGAAATATGCTGGGAAGATGTAAGAATAACATAGGTTTGACCCAATATCTGGAGACGATGACCACTGTGGCGCTCGAAGCTTCTTCCACACTGAGAAAAAGGAAGAGAAGCTGAGAGTCTGAAAGAGAAAATCTCCCTCTAAAGGAACAAGCAGATAACCACACATTAATTTTTGTGGCCATTTTTTCAGAAATTCAATTTAAAAAATCGCCACTGTGGAAACTGTTCTATTTTCTCATCAAAATGTTCAGTATAGCGGAAGACGAACGTAAGAGATTTGTAAATAACAGTGTTGGAAGATCTTATATTGAAAGATCACAACAGTGTTACTCAGAAAGATCACAAAAGTGTTACAATGAAAGATCACAAGTGTTACACTGAGACCACAACAGTGTTACACTGAGACCACAACAGTGTTACACTGAGAGACCACAAGTGTTACACTGAGAGACCACAACAGTGTTACACTGAAAGATCACAACAGTGTTACAATGAAAGATCACAACAGTGTTACAATGAAAGATCACAATAGTGTTACACTGAAAGATCACAAGTGTTACACTGAGAGACCACAACAGTTACACTGAGAGACCAAACAGTGTTACACTGAGACCACAACAGTGTTACACTGAGAGACCACAAGTGTTACACTGAGAGACCACAACAGTGTTACACTGAGAGACCACAACAGTGTTACACTGAGAGACCACAACAGTGTTACACTGAGAGACCACAACAGTGTTACACTGAGAGACCAAACAGTGTTACACTGAGACCACAACAGTGTTACACTGAGAGACCACAACAGTGTTACACTGAGAGACCATAACAGTGTTACACTGAGAGACCACAACAGTGTTACACTGAGAGACCACAACAGTGTTACACTGAGAGACCACAACAGTGTTACACTGAGAGACCACAACAGTGTTACACTGAGAGACCCCAACAGTGTTAGTACCATAACTGCAGGAATAACAAGAAGCTTCAAAAGAAGAAATACCAAACCAATGATAACAATCTTGAAGGTACTTGTACTCGCTAGACTAGAATTCTGCTCTACACTCACAACATCATTTAAAACTTGTAAAATTGCAGATCTATTAAATGTGCAGAGAACTTTCACTGTCTGTATCATTTCAAACATCTAAATTATTGGACACACCTGAAGTTCTTCAGACTGTTCTCCATGAATTGTAGACAAAAAAAGACAGTTGATTAGCAGCTGCTTGAAGGACTGATTACCTCAAACTAGTTCTCACCTTCCACTCTTTTCTCTTCGTTGGACTGATGAAGCCACTGGCTGGCGAAGGGTTTCTATAATAAAGATACCTAAGTGTCGCACATGTGTCTAAGTTAACCTTATCTAAAACTAACCTAACCTTTTCAAATTCCCTCTTAAAGTGTTGAAAACTTTCCTTATATCCGAAGGAAGTATGTTTAAAATTTCCCGTACTTTAGAAAGGTGTTTACATCTACTGGGATGACTGGTCACATCTACTGGGATGACTGGTCACATCTACTGGGATGACTGGTCACATCTACTGGGATGACTGGTCACATCTACTGGGATGACTGGTCACATCTACTGGGATGACTGGTCACATCTACTGGGATGACTGGTCACACCTACTGGGATGACTGGTCACACCTACTGGGATGACTGGTCACATCTACTGGGATGACTGGTCACATCTACTGGGATGACTGGTCACATCTACTGGGATGACTGGTCACATCTACTGGGATGACTGGTCACATCTACTGGGATGACTGGTCACATCTACTGGGATGACTGGTCACATCTACTGGGATGACTGGTCACATCTACTGGGATGACTGGTCACATCTACTGGGATGACTGGTCACATCTACTGGGATGACTGGTCACACTACTGGGATGACTGGTCACATCTACTGGGATGACTGGTCACATCTACTGGGATGACTGGTCACATCTACTGGGATGACTGGTCACATCTACTGGGATGACTGGTCACATCTACTGGGATGACTGGTCACATCTACTGGGATGACTGGTCACATCTACTGGGATGACTGGTC